>ML819528.1:31000-53940 GCA_009831015.1 Picea engelmannii
TCCAGGTAAAGAACATTGGGAGGCAGTAAAGTGGATTCTCAGGTATTTGAGAGGTACTACTACACATGCATTATGTTTTGGAGGTTCATACACTTTTCTACAGGGATATGTTGATTCAGATATGGCAGGTGATAAAGACAGCACGAGGAGCACCACAGGGTATGTTTTTACTATAGGTGGAACAACAGTAAGTTGGATTTCGAAACTGCAAAAAGTTGTTGCACTTTCAACAACAGAGGCAGAGTATGTCGCTGCTACAGAGGCTAGTAAAGAGATGATTTGGTTACAAAGGTTTATGAAGGAATTAGGAAAGAAGCAGGAGAACAACAGGTTGTACTATGACAATCAGAGTGCCATTCACCTTGCAAAGAACTAAGCCTTCCATTCAAAGACTAAGCATATACAGTTGAGGTACCACTTCATACGATCCGCCTTGGAAGATGGGCAATTGAACATGGAAAAGATACACACTAGCCAGAATCCTGCAGACATGTTAACAAAGGGAGTAACCAGGGAGAAACTGAGTTCTTTCTCAGTTTCAGTTGGTCTTCAAGAATGAAGATGAAGATGAGAAATTTTCCAGGTCCAAAGAAGGTTCAGAGTCCAGCATATACAACAACGATGGAGTTGTTGAGATCAGTCTCCAAGTGGGAGATTGTTGGTTGTGGAGCCTAATTATCTTCCTGATTTATAGGACTTTTACTTTCATCCATGTTTATACCCCATGAAGTATTTACACCCTAGAAGTATGTACACTCTTCCACACAGGGGAGTGCAGAGGGGGGGTACCCCCTCTGCAGGGTCTGGGGGCAAGTGGGCCCCTAGTGGGGGTTCGAGGGTGAAGCCCCCGAAGCAAAAATTACCTTATAAAAGTATATTGTAATTTCATTGTAAATCTGGACCGTTCATTATAAGGTCGCAGATCTAACAATAGAGATTATGTTAGGGTTTTTTGCCCTAGAAGACAACCCTCTTTTATGAGGGAAATGTATTGTGGCTATGGTTGAGTGTGAAGATTGTATTCTGAGAGAGGAGACTGTGAGAGAAAGAAGAGGAAGTTACAGCGGGTTTTGTTGTAGGTTGTATCCCTTCATTTGCTGGATAATAATAAAGGAAGGACCTGGCAATTTCGCTGGTGGACATAGCCCACACTGGGTGAACCACGTAAATATGTGTCTCTCTTGTATTGTGTGTCTTCTATGTTTTGTTTCTGCATTTGTTTTATTTTATTGCTCCGCGGTCCTATTTTTCTAACACTAATACCCATGATAAGAAATTTCACACCACCTATTTTATCTAGTGTAGTTTCATCCTACTACTCCACTTGGATATCTATCTATTAATCTGGGTCTTTCTGTTTTCGTTCCACTTCATGCTCCAACCAGAGCTCCCCAACAATACTAGTAAGATAGAGAGGAAGGAAAGGCTTGTTTCTCCCTTTGCGAGTGCACTGAATTTGAGGAGTATTATTCTAACACCTTTCTCATACTCTTCATTACACCTAGGGAAATATGAGTAAGATTGCTCTTATGCCCACTTTTGAATTCTAGTAGTTTGATCTGTCTCTCCGAGCAAGGAGGGAAAACTATGTTATCTACAAAACTGGACTTACTGGGATCGAGGGGAAATTGAAGGAAATATGATGGCTAAGTTAGATCGATCTTCCTTTGGAACCTTTATCTCCTAAGTATCATGGATAGGAAAAAAGATATTAATACTTTTTTAGGGGTATGGGGTTCAGGACAAACAAACAAATTATCGGAGCATCATATCAATTTTGACTAGACACCTTACTCATATCTCTTTTCATGCTACTAGCCATGGCAGAAAAGGGTTCAATAGCTATGAAGTGACTAGCATGAGTTGATGAAAATGAATAAGTTACTAGAATCTTTAATGAAATGAGTTTCTACCGAGCGCAGCAAGGCCTTGTTTTCGTTAAGAGAATAGATTTAAAAACAAATCTCTTACTATATGTAATAGTGACCAACAAAGGAAAAGTATTATCACTCACACCTAACAAGTGTACTTGGATTCCTTACAAATAAATATCACCTTCATGCATATCAAAAGATAACCCCATTCCAATTCCCTGTACCACTCATGCAGGCCACATGCGAACAGCACTAGCACCACATGATTCTCTTGGCACTTGTTCATATATGTATATACACACATTTATGTATAGCTCCTCTAGTGGAGTTGAGTAATCTATGATGTGTCATTCCATTAGTGGAGTTGCATAATCTATGATGTTTCATTCCATTTTTAAAAATATATTAGTTATCCAGTGTTTATCTAATCACCTCTTGATTCGTAATTGAGGGACAAAGAGTCCACACAATTCACCAATATAGATCCTTAATGCCAAATAAAATTACTCCATGTTTTGCAATTATTGTTAGACGGGAATATGTTCCACCATATTAAATCACAGGTATTGAAACATTATTTGAAACCCCTATGTGTGTTGTGCTACAACCACTAGAATTCCATCTCTAAGGGAAAATAAACACCATGTTGTAGAATTGAAATCAACACTTTGAATAACAAAATATCTCACTATGCACCCCAACTTTGAGTTAGAAAATATTATTTACTACATAATTGTTGATACACTTCACTCACATGTTGTTGATCATACCAAGGCAATAACAAAATCAATGAAACAGAGAATTTATATTTATGTATAAATGATCCAATGTTTCAATATGAAGAGAATCATTGGGAATGCTTCCAACCAATATAAAAATGAATTTCAATATGGTTTTGTTCAAAAATGGATTCATGGTATGTGTTAAAAAAAATGAGTTTTTGCAAGTGTAAAAACAGGTTTGGTGCATGTGTATGTATATAACAGTGTCCCACTACTTGCGGGGACAGAATGAGAGTGAAAGGAACCATCCCAAACACAAGAACCATTACCTAAATGCTACCAAAATCCAAAAACTGCAATATCATGATTTTGGCACATGAATCTACACTAGCATTTAGAGAGAAAACCCACAACAATTATTAAACACACTAAACTAAAACTATACACTAGAATACGACCACAATAGAAAATTATTTAGCTTGGAAACCCAACTAAAGAAACCAACTTGGAATCACAATGCTTAGTCTTTATTAATCAACGATTTATAGAGATCTTTATAGAGTATTTTGGCTCTCTCTTGGCCTTTAGCAATTCAGTTACAAGAATAAAATCAATTCCATATAATATCAACAAATGAACCCCTTCCATTTTGTTGTGAAATATGATATAGGCAACATTGGGATCTATTGGGGTCTCTAGAAGGCCATGCATCCTTGCCCTTTCATTTTCCCCTTTGTCTCTTGCTTGCAACATTCCTTTCTAGGTTCCCATTTTTATTTTTATTTTGTTAATTATTTGCCTCTTACATTGATAGCTTAAAGTTCTTTGTGGTGAGTGGGTAGTTGACTAAGTCGACGTGTGGCCATCATGCTAACAATTGAAACCTCTTACTTCATCCGCTTTTGTATCTTTGAACTACTCTTCTTCAGACTCTTTCTCCACAATGACATCACTAACTCTTCTCCCGTCGCCTCTTCAACAACCTCCATAGCAGCAACTTCATTAACAATAGTTTTCGTAGCCTCTTCAACAACTTCCATAGCAACAACTTTTGTAGCCTCTTCTTTTTCTAATTATTTTTTCTTAACCTGAGTCATACACCATTCATGTTTGTTTCAAATCCAATTCAAATCACGCCTCCCCATTGGGAGGATTTTGGTCTCCAAAAGCTAGACCAGTGAGGAGATGGAAGCACATGGCATCCATTTGCTTCTCCATATCCACCATTCCATCATTGAAGAAGGTTTCTTCTTGCTTATTTAGCTGCCCTTGTTTTGCTACTAGAGGAGTTATTCTCTCTCTCCCTTTATGTGATTTGACCAAGTATGCCTTAACACCCTTGGCCACGTGATATTTGTTTTCTCTTTTGTAGGAAGTAGCATCCCTATCCCATAGGTGTGGGCTACCAAACAACACTTCACAAACATCTAATGGTGCAATTTCACATTCTACTTCATCAACATAGATAACATTAATGCCAAACTTGATTTTACATCCCTAAGTGATTCTCATAACAGATTTCACTTGCAACCATGTTAGTGAACTTGGTTGCATTAGATCATAAGTTTCTAGACCAAGCTCATCAATTAACGTTTCAGAAATTAAATTACATTGAGAACCATTGTCAAACAGAGCATTTACCTTCCAATGCATTGAGCATTTGGGATAATGCATGTTTATCTCCACCTGCCTTTTGGCTACTACAAAGTGGTGCAAAGTATGGCTTTGTCCATATTATAGGTGTTTTTACCACTTCTTCTTTTTTCTCGATAGTTGATTTTACTTTCCTCTTGGACTTCATCCACTTTAGATGCAACTATGGGTGAAGTTTCCAACACTTTGCTTTTGTGTGCTCATCCACAACATAATGTTTTCAACACATATTAGGATCCCTCCTTTTTTTGGTTGTGGCTACCATCTTATTGTCCTTTCTCTTGTTGGTTTTTTCTTGGTCCTTATGTTGTTGTCCCTTCTTGGAGTCCAACTTAATATATAGACCCTTCTTTCTTGCCTCATCTATTTTTTTCACACTAAGAAGCTACAACTACCTTTGGATATGGATGAAAAGTCCTCTAAGGTACTTCACCACCATCCCTAGATCTTCCAAAGAGACACCCAACCTGATGGATTGCCTCCTAAATTCATAAGTGTATTCTTGCACCCCTTGTCTCTGTTTTTGACAAAGGTACTACCATTTCATGAGTTGCTCCTTTTCGTAGCCTATGGGATAAAATTGTGATTCCAGCAATGCCTTGAAGTCCTTCTATTAAGTAATCATGGGATTCTTTCCTATCCTCAATGCATCCAAATAACTCTCCCACTACAACAAATCTTGTATGGTCATCTTCAAGAGAAAAAAGAAATTTATTGTGTTTCTTGGATTCTATAAAATCCAAAATTAACTTTCATTTGTTTCAACCATATATTCAAAAAATCAACATTAACTTGACCATCAAACATTCATATATCAAGATTTGATTCAAATTTGAAAGGAACAATGAAAGATGAAGAAACATTTCTATCATTATGTGAGTTTCCAAGCATCTCACATTTGGGACCTTCCTGGCCAGACTTGTGTTCTCCATGCTTAGTCTTTATTGAGTATTTTTCCTTACTTTTCATTACTAGCAGATGTGTTACCAATTCTTTCCATGTAGCAATGCTTCACTCCAACTGAGAAAACCTGGCTTTTGGATCTTCACTGTCATGTTCTTCATGATGTATTATTTCCATTTTGGGTTTTTTGCTCCATAATAGTCCTAGTAGCAATACTTCTCCATTGTTTTGGTACCCGATGTGGGTGTTTACAGTGTAGGTCTTCTCCAAGTATTTGGAGCCTAATTTGATACTAGATGATCTATAATTGAGGGACAAAGAGTCCACACAATTCACCCATACAGATTCTTAATGCAGAATAAAATTACTTTGTCTTTTGCAATTATTATTAGACAGGAATATGCTCCACCATATTAAATCATAAGTATTGAAACACTATTTGAAATCCCTTTTTGTATGTTATGCTACAACCACTATGAATTCCAACTCTAAGGGAAATTAAACACCATGTTACATAACTAAATTCAACACTTTGAACAACAAAATATTCCACTATGCACCCCAACTCTGAGTTAGAAAAAATACTTTGCTACAGAATTATCGATACATGTCATTCATAGGTTGTTGATCATACGAATAAAACAATAGAATCACTGAAAGAGGGAATCACTATTTGTGGATAAGTGAGCCAATATCTCAAGCGGAAGAGAATTGTTGGGAATGCCTCCAACCATTATAAAAGTGAATCACAATATGGTTGTGTGAAAAAACGTATTTTTGGTCTGTGTTAAAGAAATTGAGTTGTTGTGAGTGTAAAAACAGATTTGTGGTCTATGTTAAAAAAATGAGTTTTCGTGAGTGTAAAAACAGATTTGGTGCATGTGTCTGTATATAGTAGTGTTCCATTATTTGGGGGGATGAAGTGGGAGTGAAAGACATTGTACCAGACTATTGGTTTATAATTTACTCATGCTACCCTTCTTGGGCTAACCCAGGTTTAGGTCCACTTGGTTTCCAACAACACCCCCCCCCCCCTAAAACTATCGGCCCTCCTGGTAAACCAGAAGGCAACACAACACACATGATGCACTGCACAGTCTCACCCGAGATAGTTCTTATGGGTGGTTGCAACACTCAGGTGCTTGCGGCCTGGGAAATGAGTGGAGATCTGTGATTAAACTCTGTAGTCTTCATTTATTACTTTATCATTCAACTTATATGGAATACCCAGACATTCTTACTTAGGCATATAAAGTAACAGGTCTATCTAGTCATTCACACATTTGTTTAACATCTAATCATTAACAACAAAAGAGATGCATAACATTCAATCACATAACACAAGATCTATCGTGGTTCACCCCTTCTAAGCTACATCCAAAAAGATTTGGTTGCTCTGCTCTTTTATTATTCTAGTTCCAAAACTATAGCACCTCACGCATTCCAATTCTCCATCCGAATAGGTCAAGATCTACAATGAGGCAGGCTAGATCACACCAGGCTCCTCAGCCTATGATCTAACCCTCATGATCTCCCTTATTCCCTCTCCTCAGCTCTACAACTTATAAGATCGCTTGGGTTTTACAATCATTATGTCTTTTTACATCGTAGTAACACTGACCAACCCAAAACCAAACAACAATGAACCTCCAAAAACCCTCTTGAAAACAACAATCCACAACCCCCTACCTAGATCTCCTAGGTACCTACTTATACATATTTTTGGCTTATCAACCATTACATTCTCTTACCAAAACCCTAACCCTATCATGGCTAGGTCTTCTTCCATGCATGTCTCGCATGTCTTCCTCTTCTGCATGCACGTCTATTTTGCACATGTTGCTCTTCCTCCATGTGTGTTTGCCTTACACGTGTTGCTTCTTCTGCATGCGCATCTACCTCCCACGTCGTTCTTTTCCCTTAAAACTAGCCTACGCCCAACAGACCCCCAACACAAGTACAGTTACTTGAATGATAACAAAATCCAAACAATGCAATAGCACGATTTTGGCACACGATCACACGAATATACTCTATCATTGAGAGAGAAAACCCACAACAAATATTAAACACATTGAACTAAAGCCATACACCAGAATACAACCACAATAGACAATGATTTTCCCAAGAAACACAACTTGGAAAAACTAACTTGGAATGACAATGCTTAATGTTTAGTAATCAACAATTTACAGCTCAGTCTTTATAAAGTATTTTGGTTCCCTCTTGACCTTTAGCGATTTGCTTACAAGAGAAAATCCAAAGCCATACAAATCTCAACAGAGAGGAACCCTTTCTAGTTTATTGTGTAAAAGGATATAAACAACATTGAGATTCGCTAAAATAACTAGAAAGCTAAGCATTCATGTCCTTTCATTTTCTCCTTAATCTCTTTATGACAACATTCCCTTCTAAATTTCTCTATTTACTTTTATTTTGTTAATTATTTATCTCCTACATTAACAACTCAAAATTCCCCTTTTACTTTTATTTTGTTAATTATTTAACTCCTACATTGACAACTCAAACACTAGCTAAATTTTATTTTGTTAATTAACTCCTACATTGACAACTCAAAATTCCCTTTTACTTTTATTTTATTAATTATTTAACTCCTACATTGAAAACTCAAAATTCCTTATTGCTCGTGGATAGCTAAATCAATGTATGACCATCATACTAACAATTGCAACCTCCTATTTCATCCCCTTCTTGAATGCTGATTTTATCTTCGATGTGACCATAGAGCTATTGACGCCGATATTTTCGAGCTCAAACTTTTTACTTTTGACAAAAAGATTATTACGATTAAAACTCTTATGTCTAATTGGTTATGATAAAATTATTCAAAAGTGTCTTTTCTCAATGATTTCAGCCTAATTAAAAAAAATAAGATTGTCATAGGCATCTAAATCATAGATTCCAATTGTCCCATAGATATACTATATAAATTATAAATAATAAAAAAAAATCAACTTTATTAATTAAACAAGTTTTTCATGAAAATAATATAATTTAAAAAATAATAATAATAATTTTTCAATTTTGATAATTAAATATTATTTTCATAAAAATATAACATAAATTTCTTTACCAAAAACAATGAAATAATTTTTTCAATTTTATTAATTAAACACATTTTTCATGAAAATATAATATAAATTTATTTAAAAAAAAAGTTGAAATCATTTTTCAATTTGATTAATTAAACACATTTTTTATTTATAAAAATATAATATAAATTTGTTCAAAAATCATGAAACATTTTTTAATTTTATTAATTAAACATATTTTTCATGAAAATATAATATAAATTTGTTTAACAAAAATTATAACTAATAAATCAAAATAGATACATATAAATTATGATAATTTTTTTTATTGAAAATAAATTTAAAAAAAAATTTAAAGTGGAAAATATTCTTAAGTCAAATATCTCACTATGCATCCACTCTAAGTTTGAAAAAATACTTTGCTAAAAAATTGCCAATACACTTTTGGTCACATGTTGCTGATTATAAAAAAAAAAAACAACAAAATCAATGAAAGAGGGAATCACTATCTGTGAATAAGTGAGTCAATAGTTTATGTTGAGGAGAATTGAAAATATTTCCAACCAATATAAAAACGAAACACAACTAGAAAAAATACTTTTCTACAAAATTGCCAATACATTTTTGGTCACATATTGTTGACCATAACAAGAAAAAGGCACTATATGTGGACAAGTGAGTCAATGTCTAATGTCTTAGGTTGAAGTTTGAAGGAGAATTGGAAATGTTTTCAACCAAAATAATAAAAATGAATTACAATTTAGAAAAAATACTTTACTATAGAATTGCCAATACACTTTTTGCTTATCATAACAAGAAAACAACAGAATACATGTTGCTGATCATAACAAGAAAACAACAGAATCAATGAACGAGGGAATCACCATATGTGAATCAATGTCTTATGTGGAGGAGAATTGGAAATGCTTTCAACCAATATAAAAACAAATCACAATATTGCCGAGCAAAAACAGATTTGTGTTTTATGTTAAAAAAAAAAAATTGCTATAAGTTAAAAATGGATTTGGTGCATGTGTATGTATATAGAAGCATCTCTCTAATGTTATCAAAATCTAAATAATGTAATAGCCATTAATTTAGGCTAGCGATTAAAGAGAAAATCCACAACAATTATTAAACTGATTTGACTAAATTTTTCTCTCTTTTGTTTTTTTATTAGAATTTTATGATGTAAATCTAAACAAAATTGCTATCATTTATTATTTAAATTGTATTTTTAAATACACAAATAAATTCAACATGCTAAAAAAAACATAATAGATTTGGTGTGGAAACAATTTGATTTCAATCGCATTCCACCCTTAAACATCAATTCTATGATGTGCACTTTGAATAAGACAAAACGATGTGCTGAAAACCATTGTATGCGCCTTAAAATTGGAATTAAAGCAGAATTAAAATTGTGATATCATGGAACGTCGATGAGCATAAAATTCTCATTGGAATTAAAGGAAAATTAAAATTGTAATTTCGTGGAACGTCTATGAAGAACTGAAAAATCTCTTCAATCTGTGTTTTTGACTATTGGAATTTTAAGGCATAGTTTGAATATTTTAGGTTTTTATTAGAATTTTTTTAATCAATTATTGGTAAAATCATAACTTTATATGGTTTAAATTGTGTTTTTATACATAATTAAATTCAACCATTTTTAACAATATCGAAGACACTTAAAATATATAATCTTAATTAAGAAAATTTGCAATTTTCTAAATTTTTTATCCAAATTTTAACAAAACTCATAAAAAAAAATCTTAAAAAGATTAAATTTAAATATCTACTTATGTATGTATATTTTTAAAAATAATTATAATTGATGTAAACTTTTTAAATATAAATTGCATTAGAGTTTGAAAATCTTTTCACCCTTATTATTCTAGATATATTATAATACACTTTTTCACCTTTATTATTCTAGATATATTATAATACACTTTTCACCCTTATTATAATCCATATATCTATATGTAAATTAAAATGCACTATTCATAATACTTATTCTATAGATATATTAGAATACACTTCTCATCTTTATTATTATTGATGCCTTGATTTTTAAACCTTCAATATAAACAAACATGTAATATATTGAGTAACGAAGTGAGTTAATAAGTAGTTAAATTTGTTTTTTTATTATTTGTTTTGGAGCGAAGCAAATTTTTGGCTTAATCTGTTTATTTTTCAATAATTGATGGTCCACGTTGTCTTATAATGGACCAAAACCCTTGAGGGAAACGTTCAATGGTCAAAGTTCCTATCAATTAGGTGGACCTATGATTTTCAATAAAATTCTTATGATTCTCAACAGAGGTCATCAAACAATTAGCTCTGCCGACATCACCACACCCGCAGTTGTACACCATTGGATGGCTCCGTCGAGGCAGCGATCTTCGCGTCATCTAATAGTGTCGCCTGACTTACAACATCAAGCCCTTCAAAGATGAGGTATCGTGTGATGTCGCCCCCATTGAAGTTTGCGATGTTCTTGTGGACCAACCTTATTTATGGAAACATCATGTTGTATATGATTCTAGGCCTTGTAGTGTTAGTATTAATTTGGATAGGAAATTATACAGCATACCAGAGGTAGTCCCATCTACCGCCATTTCCTTGATCTTTACCAAGTAATGCATGAAGGTCATTTCTCAGACCAAGAAGTTTGTCTTCTTCGTGATTTGCGCTCAAAGTGAGCAGAAGGTTGCAACCACATCCATGGCCTTTGTGACAAGTCTCCCCATGCAGTAGAAGCAAGTGGATAAGGTCGTGGAAGAATACAAAGACATCTTCTCCTCACCCAGTGGGGTACCTATGCACTATCAGGTCAAGCACTCAATCGATCTGACCCCCAACGCACCATTACCCAATGGGTCAGTCTATCGTCACTCTCTGTCAAAAAATGAGGGAAACAAGCACTAGATCCAAGAGTTTCTTAAAAAGGGGCACATCTGCCCAAGCTCATCACCTTTTGGAAGCTTGATCGTGCTTGTGCATAATAAATATGATTCATGGCGACTCTGCATTGATTACCAAGCCCTAAATAAAATCACAGTATGGAACCAATATTCAATTCCCCAAATTGATGATCTCCTTGATCAGCTCAAGGGGGGGGAATATTTCAGTAAGATTGATCTAAAATCTGGTTACCACCAGGTCCCAATAGAGAAGATCGGTGTATGGAAGATTCCCTTCAAGTCCAAAGAAGGTATTTTTGAATGGTTTTACATGCCCTTTGGCTTGACAAATGCCTCGACAACTTTCATGAGGATGATGGACAATATCTTGCATCCTTTCACCAATTCTTTCGTAGTTGTGTATTTGGATGACATCCTCATCTTCAACAAGAATTGGGTGGAACACTTGCAACACATTAAATAGGTTCTGCACACTCTGCGACAACATAGACTATATGCAAATTTGGAAAAATGCTCCTTCGGCATGAACAAGGTCCAATACCTAGGCTACATTGTTGATGAGCATGGGGTACATGTCGATCCAACCAAGATCTAGGTCATCCGTGACTGGCCAGCCCTGACAACACTCACTAAGCTTTGGAGCTTCTTAGGCCTTTACAATTTCTATCGTGGGTTTGTGTTGGGATTCTCCCACATTGCATGGGCCCTTAGCTAAGTGACCAGGGGCAGTGGCAAGCAAAAATTCATGTGGGTTCAGTCGCAATAAAAAGCATTTGATGATTTGAAGCAGCACTTGTGCTCAACCCTGATGCTCTCATTACCCGACCTGCAACAACCTTTTGAGATTGAGACAGATGCTTTAGACTATGTTGTGGGTGCATTTCTCGCTCAACATGGACATCATGTGGCCTATCATAGTGAGACGCTATCAAATATTGTTTGTTAGTACCCCACTTATGTCAAAGAAATGTACTGCATTGTATATGTAACATCCCCGACCTTCCAAAGACCGGGTAATGCTACCAACACAACCTTAACTTAGCCTTTAACTACGGGGCTATGCCACACAAAGATACTTGCAGAAAAACATACACATCCATATAAACATAGAATGACTATTCTACATACATGAAACATAATAATGCGGAAATAACAGTAAGCCTACACATGCAACATATACAACATACACAGGCAATACTCATCACTCTACAACATATGTACCATTACATCTCATGTAAATGAACATAAGAGTGGTACTTATCTTTTATTAGAAGACCACCAACTGCGTGCAGACCTTCCACGAACCTCCCATCCTTAGACCGCACTGCTCATCACTCTCAGCAGTAGGTCACCCCCGAGCTGGGACTAAACTCCACCGGGCAAGGGAATTCTAGGCTTGGAAAGGACAACAAGGAAGTTGCACAAAGCAACATGAAGGATCTTTTATCCCAGGAGCCACTTACACCCACAACACACAGACCCTCATTCCCTACACACATGCTCCACCCCAAAAGGATACACCTTCACTGATACAAGTCCATTGGCTAGTATACCTCCCTTACCTTGGGCTTCAACAACAGGTTGGACCAGAAGTCTCAGAGTACTGCGGTTGCTAAGGGAATCCCTTCTAGGATAAATCACTTCCCAATAGACTCTCTCACCTGGGAGAGCTGCTCACAAGTCTGATAACGAGTCTTCGACTCAGCTACAACCGGGTACGGTTGACAATAACAAAAACAGGGAAAAATAGGTATGGACACCCAACAAGACAATAATCAAACACTAGGACATATCAATGTTCAATAGGAAACAGTCGACGATACCAAGCCACATTCAGTCCAGGAATTGCATGGCCGCAACAACCAACGGTTATGAGACAACCCAGCTCTCCACAGAAGGCAACAACTCAAATGGTTCAGGTATGAACTTGGCTCTACGAGTGCGGATAGAATGGGTTCACAGAATCACACATGTCGTCTTTTTGTTCTCCTTTTCAGAGAGGCGTGGTTATCTGAGATTAACCACCAAGGTCTCGAGTTCAGACAGACGATGGGAGAATGGCCTCATGAACTCACATGGAGGATGGTCAAATGACCAGCGAACTACAAGCATGATTTGACTCATTGGATTACTGGTTCTAGAGATCCATGATGGATGCCCCGGTTCACGGTTAGACAGTGGGTCGAGACTGGTAAGCCGCCCCACAACACAACTGACACTTCAGCTTTTAACTGCATGAGCCCAGGTCGACACTTGTCTTCCTGGAGTTTCGTGCGCTCCATTTAGTCTATGTCCCCTGCCACCAGGAACTTAGGGTAACAAAACATAATATGTCCACATTAGCTTTCAGAAAATAATATTAAAATATTATTCCTCTAGAGGTAAGCCCCCTAGCTTAGCCCCTAGGCCCAAATACTTAGCCCCCCTTCCTTACCCTACCTAGTGGAGTTTAGTCCTCCATAAGTCTTCTTCGTGGTCAGTCTACATGCAACAGTGTTTATATTTTTATTAATGATCTGCATAATTACATATGCAAACAAAATATCAGGCTCCTGGCCTAATCATCACATAAGCCTCCTAGCTTATTATAACTTGGCTCACCAGCCTAACAAACATGTTTATAATTCATATTTACAACTGGGGCTCTACCGTAGGATATTACAATCCCCTCCCCTTATTTTTGCATTGTCCTCAGTGCAACTTGTTTATACATATATAATTCAAAAATTCTTCAAAAAGTTCC
Source organism: Picea engelmannii (assembly GCA_009831015.1). Taxonomy (NCBI): domain Eukaryota; kingdom Viridiplantae; phylum Streptophyta; class Pinopsida; order Pinales; family Pinaceae; genus Picea; species Picea engelmannii. Next base: position 44,882 of record ML819528.1, read on the forward strand.
AAGCTTTAGCTATTGGAAGCCCATTATACAGCTTTACTTTCAAGCACCAATTCTGGTATCCATACTGTAGATGAAACTCACTTGCTCTATTCCCTGGAGTTGCTTCAGGAAAGCATTCAGCGTATTGTTCCTTGTTACATGCTTCAATTAAACCTCATTGAAAGCACCAAATGGCTGTAGATCCACGATGTTCCGTCCATTGATAAACTCTCAATAGTGCTATGAATCCACATACATAAACACTATGTTGGTACACCTATTCATTTGGAAGAAACATTAGAACATACATGCAATATATATACAGGCAATTCTAATAACATTATAACATGTATACGAATTATGAGATACATAGCATACAATGAATAGAGAATTGATACTTATCTTTTGATTGAGAAGACTTCCATATCAACATGGTCTAGGCCAGGGTACCAAACCCCAGTAGCATTCCAACCAATGGTCTCTCTTCCCCACATGTTTGTCCCATCCCAAGAGTGTGCACCTCCATTGTCACACAGTCCATCGGTTGTTACACCTCCCTTTCCTTGGGCTTCAGCAACAGGCCGGACCAGAAGTCTTAGAGAACCATGGCTCGAGGAGTTCCAACTACCCTTAGAGGTCTCCAATCGACATCTTCCTTGAGCTACTCTTTGTAGTCAACATTCCAACTTTAGTCAACAACATCTCATCTGCATCACCCACATGTAGTTATCTTGAGAAAACATAAAAGAATTCATTTAGGAACTCCAATTAGTTCAAAAGGGAATTCAACTTCTTTTTTTTTTCCCAAAACATGAAATTCTATTTCATAATTCATTTTGGTTGTTGCCATATTATAAATATATCCAACCTTGTGGTTTTCCAAAGGCACCAAACTGTATACCTTTTTTCCTCCAATCCTTCATCTTGCATACAACCAACAATTGTCAGTATTTTCTGTACATCATTATTCAACATGTACAACACCTTATGCAATGATCTTAGAATTGCCTGCACCTAGAAATTCAATCACAATTACCAACAATTTAACCAAATAGAATGACTCATCATTCTATGCATATGCATGTTCATAATTAATAACACTAAGTTTATTATTTCAATTTTCTGAACATAAAATTTTTTGTAGTCTCTATTCCTATGACTACCTAGCTTGCAACTTTCCCGTTGCAATGTTTAACAGTTCTTGAAATGTTCTCAACTTCATGAGTTAGCAACATTTCATCCATTAGTATAATTATTTCCTTGCCCAAAACATATATACATTCACTCACAATATGCATTCATCAAAGTGCATTTAAGTATACAATTCTATCACTTACTATGCATGAGTGTAATTCTCAATGCATACTTATTTAATGCACCTTGCATTAAATTACCTAATGCTCTTTATGTCAGTCATGCATCTCACCATCCATAAGTTGGAATTCTGGTCAATGTGTTGACACATTCTCCACACACTTCCTATTGTCTTCCCAATTAATTAGATGCCATCCTTTTCGACCTGAACACTACACCAATAATATAATTTTGTGGTGTTCATTAGTGTTAACAAAAATGTTGCAGCCCAAGTTTTATTTAAAAGTAGGAAGCTTTTAGTACCTGTGTGGCTCATAACCTTTCCATATCCAACCAGGTCCTGGTCTCATACATGACTAGCTTACCGGCATTCATTCCTATAACAAGTTCTCATCTTTTAATTTTCTTTGTTTATTACCCCATAACCAAATTAACATGACATTCTACTATGTCAGTGTGTGCATTCAGAAGCTAAAAATATTTGAATTAATACAGGCCTCCAGCCTTTACCACATCCAGTGGTATGCATTCAATAATATAATCATGTGATTTTATATAATAAATCTGGCTGAGGAAATTCTTACCTAAATTTCATTTCAACAATTATGCAAAAAGAGTAATAAAACTCATACTTGCATGACTGCCATTAGTAAATTTTATACTACCTGAATGTCTGATGGCAGTAGAAGCTTTCATGCTTATTTTATCAAACTTATAACCAACACTTCAACTCTCTATTGCTTCACTCCTTATGCAACAACATCACCAACAACACTTGCAAACATGCAAACATTATTTCCTCTGGCTGACACAACAAATCATAACCATACTAGCTGGCACATAAATTGCAACAACTTTTTTCCCATGTGAAACTTTTCCTTGTTGAACCCAAAAGTCTTCAATTCTTCCTGGGTTCCTGAATCTTCTTGTGCTCTCACTGTGATCATTGTGCATGATCATTCCTTCCATGAGCACTTTCGACGTAGTGCCCCTACCTCAGCGGGGTCTGTTGACCTCCAGGTCAAAGGATATTTCCAAATACTGAGTCATATTGACTCTTTGGGCCTTTGCCAGATCCCTATTAATCTTACACAGGTCCCCCTTCCTTTTGTGTCCAGGTCCTGAGAGACCCGCGGGATATTCCTACGCGCTTCCAAAACTCTAAGTTTCAGGTGCTATCCCCTTTTTCATTATCTCTTTCCTTCTTAAGACTGTGGGCTATGACCTCACGTAAGTGTGTGATTGCGGGTGCAGGCAAGAGTGGTTTTAGACCAACCTACTTTTTGCCCCGCAATTCACCTCCAGCTGCCATGTATCTTTTTTCTAAAACAGTGGTTTAAATTGCGGCCCGCTCTTAGAATTTTAACATCCAAGCAAGTTCTGGCCCCACAATCTAGCTCGTCCGTCGATCTCCAATCCCATGGCGATGATCCACGATCAATGGTTTCTATCTATTCTCCTTCCACACGTGATCCCATATCTACACAATCTGTTGACACGTAGCTCCTTTCCAAATCAACGACTACGGTTGATTCCGGCTCTCTGGCCCTTGGGAGTTTCAACTCTCAACTATCTACTTTTCCCCATATGAAAATATTTTGGAGTGGAATATCTATTGACACTTGTCCTAAAAAATCGAATGGTTCTAATGAACTCCGACTCTTCGGCCTTCGGGAGTTCTCACGTCTCCATACACACAAATATCCGGAGTGAATTTCCCCAGAGTGACAGATCTTCTGCCATGCGTCCTCTCCAAATCAACGACCCTGATTCTCTTTGGGACTTCGACTCTTTCCGACGAAGACCAGATCAACGGTCCTTCGACCTCCTCTTCGATCAATGATCGATATCTCCTTCGAGACTTCGACACTTTCATCCTCTGCTTTCCTCCAAAGTGCTCTGTACCTGGAGTTCTAGATCTGGCACCATGCATCCACTTTCAGATCAACAGCCCACTTTCTCCTCCTCCTTGTCCACAAACTTCCGAAGTTGTGGATTTTATGCCACCTGTCCTCCTTGATGATGGACAGTCCAAAATCACTTCGGGACTTTGGGACTTTGACAAGTCCACTCTCCTATGCACACAAGGGTTAAGTCTCGTGTGCTTACCTCTGGATCCAACGGTTGTTGGTCCCTCACGCTCAGACCTAATGGATGGGATCCATTCCTCTCCTCTATGCTTCCTTTGCTCTGTTGGGCGTTGATCTAATGGTCCAGGATCCTCCCCACAACCAATCTGACAATTTTTTTCGCTCCTCCTCATGAGATTTTGACTTCTTCCGCCTTGGAATATTTTGTCAGTGTTCAAAGGCTTAGGCCTTTGACCTTTCTGCTACGAGTTCGCCTTCTGGATCTCGTCTTCGCTCTCATAAGATTTATCTCTTCTGAGATTTAGGACTTAGAATGATTTTGTCTCCCATGCACTCCTTGCATTATCTCTTCTAATATTTTCGATTTACTCAATCTCCTAAGGGTCTCGACGCTTCTGTTTCCTTTAAAAGGAAAACTTCGTGCCCTCCTGGAAACCTTCTGCTCAAAGCACACCTTGCTGAGCGTTTTCCACAGATTTTTCAACAGCTCTATGAGTATCTTTCTCTGATACTCTTCTCCCTAAACTTGACAAAGAGTTCTCTATGTTCCCACTTGCACTCGCTTGATGCCCACCTGGTAGATCCCTACAGATTTCTCAGTGACTCTATCTCTCTCTAAACTCAACACAAAGTTCGCCCTGTGCACTCTTTGCAATTCTGCTAATGAAGGTTCAACGGTATCTCTCCTGATCTTATTTGAGGTTAACTTACCTCTGTCAACGCACTCCTTGTGGACAATGTGCACTACTTGCACTCAAAACTCAAAGAAGAGAAGCAATTGAAACTTATTCAATACTTCACCAGTTTACGCATTCAAACCAATTTGATTTAAGAAAACGTTCAGATTTCATTTTCTTTTCGAGCTCTTCTCTACTCTATAATAATTTTCGGGCACTAGTCCCTTTCTATCAGTCCCCAACCCACATGACCATGGGTCATGACCAAGTGCTCGATCAATAAGCACGTACTCAGGCCTTTGGCATTCAAATTCAGAATATTTCCAAGCACCACACAACAATGTCTTAGAGTTACAGATTACGAAACTCACGAAGTAGAGTGGATCAACAGTCCACGTCTACCCGACATCCAACGGCTAACACTTGTTGTGGAACGTCAGGCATCCGAGTTCCGAGACTTCGGAAGATTTCACATCCGCATACCCTAAACCATTAATCTTTGAACACTCCCGTGTCACCTTAGGTGACGTTATTACGTTACATCATTTAACGTTTTCCCAATTGTGGGGGCATGCAACAGTGGTTTTGGAGTAACTCGCCTTTCATCCTGCAATTCTCTTGCCACTGAAATGTAACCCCTCAGTGAAACTGTGGTTTGGATTGAGGGACCGCCTTAGAGAATTAACTCTCGTGCAACTTGGGTCCCCACAATGTCTCCTGGTCGTTGATCTTGATGTATCGTGATCAACACTAGTGTGGGTCCTCTAACCCTTAACTTCGTTACGTAACCTCAACCCCACTAACCATGCTCATACAGAGTGCCACATGGCGGAATACCAGCGACTGACTCGTGGAACAATCAGATGGGTGTCACATGTCATGTTCCATATGGAATTTCAAACTTCTACGGGTTCGAAACCCTACTGGCACGTGGCACACATCCCATGTGTCCATGTCCATCCAAGTGACATCATCATGACTCACTACTTCGGCTCTTCGGTATCTTTCGCCCTTCACTACTGTGTTTGACCTTTTAACATTGGTTTGATCCAATGATCGATCTCTCCTCTCCAGATCTACGGTGTAGATCCACTTCGGAGCTTCAGGCTTCGACCCTTCTCTTGTTTCTGGAATCAGAATTCACTGAAGTCACAAAGTCCAAAGGGCTTCCAAGTTAACCCTTTTGCACCTTCCCCAGATCTGACGGTCGTAATGGATTTCCCTTCCTTCCAAATAGATCCTACGACGCAGAACAAACTCTGTTACTCTGCGGATTTCCAAAGGAATTCGCGGCTAACTGCCTCGCAACATTACCATATCTGACGATCGTGAAGGATTTTCCTTCTCCCGAACAGATCCTAAGGCCCACATTACTCTATGGCCCAACACCACTTATGTCGTGGTTTTACGACACCGCTACTCCTCTCGAGCTTTGTAACACAACCAAGGTAACTTGTTGGCACTCAGGAAGGTTCTGAGGGTCAAAATTGGTCCTCCAAACATAATTTCCTCTTGAAACCTTCGGTCCAATGACCACTTATCCATCCCATCCAGGCTTAGTGTTGAAACCTTGGGTCAAAATTTGAGTTTTGTCCATTTCGACAACAACTCCTTCTGAAACTCTTGCTTCAACTTCCACTAACATGGCCCATCCAAGCTCAATGTTGGAACCGTGCTCTGATACCATTTTGTAACATGCTCGACCTTCCAAAGACCAGGTAATGCTACCAACACAACCTTAACTTAGCCTTTAACTACTGGGCTATGACACACAGAGATACTTGTATAAAAACATACACATCCATATAAACACAGAATGATTATTCTACATATATATAACATTATAATGCGGAAATAACAATAAGCCTACACATGCAACATATATAAAATACACAGGCAATACTCATCACTCTACAACATATGTACCATTACATCACATGTAAATGAACATTAGAGTGGTACTTATATTTTATTAGAATACCACCAACTGCATGCAGACCTTCCATGAATCTCCCAGCCTTAAACTAAAATTCTCATCACTCTCAGCAGTAGGTCACCCTCGAGTTGGGACTAAACTCCACCAGGCAAGGGAATTCTATGCTTGGCAAGGACAACAAGAAAGTTGCACAAAGCAACATGAATGATCTTTTATCCCAGGAGCCACTTATGCCCACAACACACAGACCCTAATTCCCCACACACCTGCTCCACCCCAGGAGGATACACCTTTACTGATACAAGTCGATTGGCTAGTATACCTCCCTTACCTTGGGCTTCAACAATAGCCTAGACCAGAAGTCTCAGACTACCGTGGCTGCTACGGGACTCCCTTCCAGGAGAACTCACTTCCCAATAGACTCTCTCACTTGGGAGAGCTGCTCACAGGTATGATAACCAGTATTCGACTCAGCTACAACCGAGTACGGTTGACAGTAACAGCAACAACAATGGCAACAAGGAAAAATAGATATGGACACCCAACAAGACATTAGTCGAACACTAGGACATATCAATGCTCAATAGGAAATAGTCGACTGAAGAAAGACACACTCAGTCCCAGAATTGCATGGCTGCAACAACCAATAGTTATGACACAACCCTACTCTCCACATAAGGCAACAACTCAAACGGTTCAGGTACGAGCTCGACTCTGTAGGTGCGGATAGACTGGGTTCACATAATCACACGGGTCAACCTTTTGTTCTCCTTTTCAGAGATGTGTGGTTATCCGAGATTGACCACCGAGGTCTCGGGTTCAAACGGAGGATGGGAGAATGGCCTCATGAAATCATGTGGAGGATGGGAGAATGGCCTCACGAAATCACGTGGAGGATGGTTGAATGACAAGCGAACTACCAACATGATTTGACTCACCGGATTACTGGTTCCAGAGATCCGTGATGGATGCCTTGGTTCACGGTTAAACAGTGGGTCGAGAATGGTAAGCCCCCCCACAACATAGCTGATGCTTTAGATTTTAACTGCACTCCAAGACGAAGCACATTCCAATCAAGTATCACTTTCTATGGGAACAGGTTGCAAAAATGAACACCAGAGTTGATTATGTGGGCACAAAAGAACAAGTGGCAAACATCTTTACAAAACCACTTCCATGGGAAGCCTTTGAATATCTTCGCCAAAGACTTGGAGTCATTTCTACTCCAAAATGAATTCTTTTTTAATGCTTATCTTATATGTCTTAGATGTACACAAGGAAGCACCATAAGAGGACAGTTCAGTCAGGGGGAGCAGCCCCGGATGGAAAGATACATTTGTCATTGATGACAAAGGGGGAGAGATTTATTAGATGCAGAGGATAGAGGCATGGTTCCAGGGGAAGAAGATTTATCAGATGCAGAGGACAAAAGAATGGTTTCAGGGGGAGCATGAGTGATATGATTTCAGTATTGCATTAGAGTGTTTCCATCAATGCCAAAGGGGGAGATTATTGATTAAGGTTGGTTGTCATTGATGTCAACCCTTGAAGAAAGCCCCGTAGCACAAAGGTTTGGGTAATGGACCCAAGATTGTTTGATGTAAATATGACTCATTATTTTTTTCTCATGGTTTATAAGAAGTAAATATGGATGAACTCCAAAGTGGTCCCCTTATGGTGAAAGCCCTCATAGGAAGACGCTTTGTGGAGTAAGATAACCCATGCTTAATTGTGGAATAATGAGATAAATGAAAGTGAATTTGTTAGGGAAACTATCCTATATGGATAGTTCTTGTCATTCCATTTCCGGTGGTATGTGGAATGTCACATAACTCCTCATGGTTAGAAAGTTATGACCATGAGAAGTTGGAGACCCCAGGTTTGGGTAATGGACCCAAGTTTGTTTGATGGGTAACAGTATGAGTTATGCTATATTTTCAAATAATACTATTATATATGGATATTACATGTCATGCCATTTATGGTGGTATGTGGAACATCACATAACTCCTCACGGTTTGAGAGTTGTGGCCTTATGAAGTTGGATGACCCTCATATGTCATCTAGAAGCCCCAAAAGGTCAAAGTAGTCAAAGTGGTTTAAGAAGTTTTAAAAGGTAAATAATAAAGTGAAGTAATGAGTGTATTATAATTCAAAGTGAATACAAAATAAATTATTTCAATAATAAATTTAATGGAGAAATTAGAAGTGGGTTAACCCTAAAATAAGGAAAGTGGGGCCAAGTGACCTAGAAGATGTTTTTAAGGAAGCTACTTGGAGAGTATAAATAAGAGGCAAGGCTCTCTCATTTAAGATACACTTGAGAATATTGAATATCTATATGTGTATGAGGTAAAAAAGAATATCTAAGCCAATATTATGAGGGAAGGTGAAGAAAAGAAGGCCGAAATGCAAGGAAGGATAAATTATTTTGATGGTGCTTTCTAAGGTATGTTATTTACAAGTCATCTCACCATTTTCGCTATAACTTTTTTTCTATAATGATTCAGACCATGAATTTCTATTCCATTGAGAAAACATATCCAAGTATATGTGGTAAAATTTTTATCTTGTGGGTCGTTGTATTTTGGGAGTTACACTCCGTGGAAAATAGGGTTTGTGGCTAGTCCTGAAAATAGTCAAAAATAGGTGTTTCGGGTAAAAACATCATATCTTCTTCATAACAGATCCAAATTCAGTAAGAAAAAATGTGTTGGTTAGGGTACATTCTGTAGTATGTTGTGTAACAGTTTCAGATCATTTCAACAAATATTCCGTGTGGGGAACGCTCTGCAAGGTTACTCTCTAGAATAAGACAAAATTCGACAAGGTATGCCATTTTTGCTATAACTCCTTTTCTGAGAGGTTCCAAGTAGTGAAACTTGGAGGAATTACATAAAACACACTGAAAAACATTGTTTATCAGTTTCATATATTTATACATTACAGGTTCAAAGTTATGATTACTTCAAGTTAGGGTTGTTGACTAATCCAAAACTAGGCATGTGAGACTAAAGAAAAGTTTGATGAAAATGCTAGTCTCTTGTTGTTAAAGTTAATGAA
>ML819528.1:53990-73744 GCA_009831015.1 Picea engelmannii
TCAAAGTTATGATTACTTCAAGTTAGGGTTGTTGACTAATCCAAAACTAGGCATGTGAGACTAAAGAAAAGTTTGATGAAAATGCTAGTCTCTTGTTGTTAAAGTTAATGAAGGATTGCATGAATGTGATCATATACACCAGGCCTATTACAGCGCTACATTTTAGATTTGGATGATGAAATTGATGAGGGATTTTGGTTGAGGTACATGTTGAGTACATGGTTGAGACAAGTAGTTGATGAGTTGGCACATACATGAGGTGTATAGTTGATGATGTTGGTACATATTGATGAGTCATAGTTGATGAGTAGTTGACACATGATTGGTACATACTTGGTAAATTGTTGGATGTGCTTGTTTATGGTACAGGTTGATTACAAGTTGTTTGGTACAGGTTGGTGCATGGTGGATGCACTTGTTTATGGTACATGTTTATTACAGGTTGGTGCATGGTTGATGCACTTGTTTATGGTACAGGTTGATTATAGGTTGAGGTACAGGTTAATGCATGGTTGATGCATGGTTCATATTTATTGGTACAGGTTTATAGTGGTATATCTCATAGTGATAGTGGGACAATGGTTCTATCATTCTACTTCTACTTCAGGGTGGCAGGACGGGGCAATGATAGGTGGTTGTAGCCACCTTCCGCTTGTAGCCAGAGAACATAGGGGGTTGTAGCCTCCTTCTAGTTATAGCTAGAGAATTGGGGAGTTGAAGCTTCCCTCAGGTTGTATCCTGAGAAACTAGGGGGTTGGAGCCTCCTTCCAGTTGCAGCTGGAAAACAAAGGAAGTTGGTGCTTCCAATGAATGTAATTCTTCAAGAAATATAAGAAAAAACATTACGTGGTTTTCTCTTGATTTGGGTTTCCAAGTAAAACATTGGTGTACTGTGTATGTGTATGATTGTTCATTTGTTCATTGCTTATTTACTCTACAGTTATTGGATGATAATGCTACATTGATATAACACTTGGATTATATGGTTAAAAATGATTAAAATTCTCTATTACTGATTAACCCCCCCTCTCAGTAATCCAACAGTAGAAAATTTAGTTTGCTCCATAGTCATACTTTCATTAGCATACTTTAGAAACCATTGATGTTGTGTATAGTGCTTGGGTTGGGGGTCGGGTCCAACCAATAAGAAAGAGGGGCTTTGTCATTCCGTTCGGACATTATCATTCCTTTATTCCATTTTTTTAGGAGAATGGATTGATTCAATTTGTAATAGATTCCAATAAAGAACATGCACATTTGTCAAACCTTTAGACTACCTCAAGTGTGTGTCTAGCTCTCTTTTCTTCCATACACCCAACTTCAAATTGTAGCATCTGATAGGCTAATCTATGTGGTTGAGAGATATTTTCATACGATTGGGTTGGGTTTGATGTTTTTGAAATGAATAAGATATTTTCGATGTGTATATGTGTAAAGAATATGAAGTCATGCCTTATTATGTTCACTTGGAACATATGTAACAAAGACAACTTATTCTTTAATTATACCAAATTTAATACAACTCATTTGAAAACATTTTCATTTTCGAACTTGGATAAAAAGATTGCATTTAAAAACCTTTTCATTTTCAAACTTTAATAGGAAGATTGCAATTGAGATGCTCATTGATCACATTTGTATTCTTATAAAAAGCAAGAAGGAACACTTCACTTCTAACCATGCCAATACATTACATTGATCTTGGTCTTATGCTTTAAACATACCAAATTCAACACAATCCACACAAAGCTTTTTCCACTTTCAAAGTTGGGTAGAAAGATCACAAAGCCTTTTCCATTTTCAAAGTTGGGTAGAAAGATTGCAAGTGAGATTCTTTAATGATCACATTTTTAAGAAATAAGGAGCATGCCACTTCTAACCATGTCAATACATTATAGTGCTTTGTATGTCAATACATTATAGTGGTTTGTAGTTAATTGAAGGATGGAAAGGGAGGAGATTATTATCAACAATTTGTAATTTTTTAAAACTTATGCTTGTGTTATAACTTTTTAATTATATTAATTAAATAAACTATAAAAAAATATAATATACATTAAAAAAAAATCACAATCTTTATGATAATTTTTTAATTTCATTAATTAAAAACATCTATTCACTAATTTTTAAATAGTTTTTAATTTATTATATAATATAATTTTTCCATTTTATTAAAAATTATAATATGGCATAATTTTAAAATTTTATTAACTAAATAGATTTTTCTTAGATATAAAACGTAATTAAAAAAAAAAGGATGATATATTTTTTCAATTTTATTAACTAAACACAATTTTGATAAAACTTTAATATAAATTTTGTTAACAAAAACCATAACTTTCACCAATAAATCAAAATCAAAATAAATGCACATGAATTATAATAATGTTTTCATTTAGAATAGATTTGTCAACATCAACAGAAGTATATACAAAGTCATAGCTAGCAACACCACTAGAAGAGCCAGTTGAAGGACACTTTACCACAAGTAATCACAGTGTAGTAGAGCATAATCTTATGGTATATGCAGTTAAAATATGTTGCAACGAACTGTCTAATGGAATATGCACAACAATTTACAAATCTTATTGATATCATAGAGGTTTTTTTGGGGGTTTCTATGGAATAGTTGCAAGATCCAGAAATGGGCACAAGGAATGTGAGAAAGCAACCTCAATATGCAAAGATGGAAGATTGTCATGGAGACATTCTCGAAGATGAATCAAAGGAAAGATTCACACGACTTGAAGCTCAAGTTGCCAACATCTCCAGGAGTATGACAGTATTAATGACAAACCTAGAGGGAAATTTTGGATTCTTTGAGGAGTGGGCCAACTATACTGTGGATTTTGGATCTCATGACCATAGGTCATCTTTCGTAATTTTTGTTAAGAGAGTTCATCAATGCTTCATATCGGTAAAGTAAATGTATTCCCATATGGTTTTGTTGGCAATTCTACAGATTCGCTTGTCTCGACGGCTCAACCCTTGAAGGAGTTTCATCTTCTTAGCGTTATGGGAATGGTTCTTAGAGATTGAAACATGCGGCTTGGTTGAGGGCTTGTTGGGGTCCAAGGAATTTATCCATATGGGGTCCACAACTCGAGTTATTCTTTAGCCAAATCAATGATTTCCAGCAGTTCTAGATAGCAATTCATTCCATAACTCGCCCAAACTAATAAGTACGAGTACCTCAAAGTGTGCATGTTCTCGAGGTACGGGGACAACAAGGGTTGAAACGCTTTCCCGCATCAGGGGGGAATTAAGTATATAAAAACTAGGAGGCATGCATGTATTAGTGCTAATTTCACTACTTCCTTCTTGTAGTTAAGACCCACATTGACTTAGACGTATGAATTTCAATTAAAGCACAAGTGAATAAAAGAGTCAACGGGTCGATTCGATTAGGTTTGAGAGATAGAACAAACCCACTTGATTATAGGTATGAGATATAGAACAAACCTACCCAATATTAGTTAGGGTGAGGGAGAACCTGCATTAAATGGGTCGGTGCTACAACGTGGGAATATGGAAATTGAATTTGACAAGCCTGAGTCCTAGGTTGAAACTAGGGCCACAACACGCTAAAATGGCCTTAGAAGATCTATTTTGATTTTCTTTTCCCATCCATGTTTATTTTCCTGCCTAGTTTTGAGCTCTGCAAAGGTAAGGTTAGGTTATACCAACCCCCTCATTTTCCTCCAGTAAGTAAGTCGACTAAGGAGAGGTACATTAGTTACCCACCCTAACTTTACGTGAGTGAAAGATGACCCAAGTAATAAGTAAATAAGCATAATTACATATATAATTAGATAGATATATCTTTGTATATGATATTCTTCTATTAGGGTATGATCGATTATGAGAGTGAAGATCCCATACGATGCTAAAGTGTAATTACATATATAATAGTAGCATTGTCGAAGGATTGACTTGACCATAAAAGAAACCTCTTCACACAGTTAGATAAACTGAGATCATATCTGTGATATAAAGAAGGGGGTAAGGACTTGACTGGGTTGATCAAGACCTTACTGGGTTGATCAAGACCTACCTTACCCTATTGTTAACAACCCTTATCTCTAGCCTTCTTCTACCCTATAGAGCAGATCCTAAGCCCTTCTTATAAAGCAGTTGACGCCTCTGTCAGTTGCAGTTTGATGGGCCCCTATATAGAAGGGAAGAAAGATCCCTCCTGCTTGGATTGGTCTAATCTCTTATTCACCTTTTTCATTCCTTCCTTTCTGTACTTTGTTTATTTGGCCCTCCTCTTTGGGCATGCCAAGTGACATTTCTCTCTACGGTTCATTTCTAAGCCTTCTATATGTTATTATAGAAAGACCCACCCTCTTTGGCAATGTTACATATTACCTCTCCCCTATTAGTGAAGGGTTATTTTCACCCGTAATGGATCGATTCACCCTTAAGGTTAAGGGGTCGATAAAGGCTTTGACTTGGTGAAAGGATTTCACTTCGACTTTGTTACTTTCATTAGATAACTTCAAATTCGTGCAAGGTGATCTAAAAACCATGTCATTTCCATTTGTGTGAGCTATATCGCCATTGAACCCCCTGATATGGGAAGTAGGTAGTTTGCTCGCTATAGCTCAAATTTGATCTCTTGATATTGCTCGACTTTGATATTTTTCTCAACTTTAACTCGAAGTCGTTAAATCCAGGTAAATCGAAGATAAATTAGGGATAACTTCAAATGGGAATTCCTTTGTACCAACCCAAAGAAATAAAGTCAATCAGTTCATTAGCGATAGCCAGCCAATAGAGTTAGAAGCCTAACACATAGAGTTAGTGGTAGGCCCCATAGAGTTAGTGGTGGGGAAGGATACTTATTGGTATTCTTATTAGCAGACAAGTTACGCGCTCTCTAGAGAGTTATAGGTAAGAAATCTACATGCTCTCTTTGCTTAAGAGTGCTAGGAATGCTTCTAACCTCGATAACTGATCTATCACTATAAATTTCTTGGAAGGAAAGCTAGTTCTCACTCGTAGATTATGAATTTCTTTTGTTTTCACGTATATAATATTATTTTTTGAGTAACCACACTTTCAAAGAGGAGGATCTCGTGGAGGCCCCCGTGCAATTTTAATAATTAGACTGTGAGCTATTAATGAGAGAGGTTGTTATATTGTTCTCATATCTTTTATTAGTTTATTTCATAATTCTAGTGCTCCCTCCCCGCCCCTACCTTCAAGGAATGTTTTAGAAATGATGCATTCATGTAGAGATCTTATTTGATTTGCTAGTTTATAATCTTCTCTCACAACTTATTATTATAATCCCCTATTATTATTGTTATTATCTAAGTTTGAGGGAATTGTGTCTATATGTGGGAACCTTGATCAAGACTTATTATCAATAACTGCGATAACCTAATAATGGAGATTGATATCGTGACCCTATATAAATAGTAAGCTTCATAATAATGAAGTATGCTAACCCTGCTCCCTTCTTCTACTAAGAAAAATAGGTGCGTAAGGGGCCCTATCAATTCCAAGGATCAATGGTTTGATTCCATTACCTCCCAAAATATGGTTAAGATGTTACACCACATCTATCTCTTTAGATCCCCAGTTATGATATGCTTACCCTACCGAACCAATAGTGATACTATGATTGCAATAGATGTTGAGTGGCACAAAAGAGTAGTATTCGAGGGTAGAGATTCTCACTTCACACCCTACACACATGCATTCAAGTATTCTCCTTAACTCGAACTCTTGTTGTTTCTAAGCTCCATGGATTTGGTCATGCTCATGATAGAGAGGTTTTCCTGTAACCCACCCTTAGATGCATGCTAAGATTCCTCGAGAACATGACTGAGATAGATTGCCTCCATGAACCAATTGTGATACTAGGAATTGAATGTGCATTGTTAATGGAATAAGCTCCACCGACCATGAGAAAGATGCGATATTGAGATCCAACTCATGTAATATAAGTTCAAGTAGTATGATTGGAAAGTACCACCCATAGTTACTCCAATAAATTCCTCTCTTGGGGGTGTTGGTGCACCAAAGAGGAGATATGAATGAATATGCATGGGATTAGAGGACCCAATGATTTATACCCTTCTCTGATAGATGGGATGATGGACGAGCCCGAGCGAGGATGCACAAGAAGGCTCGACCAAAGGGAGAGGAAATAGTCCTGCAATTTAGAATATTGATTGGCTTAGAATGGACATTGTCTTATAAAGAGGATTGAATAAGTTTCCTTGGCGAGAAAGAAGGATTTTCCTAATACCCGTGATAAGAAATTTCGTACCACCTATTTTATATAGTGTAGTTTCATCCTACTACTCCACTTGGATATATATCTGTTAATCTGGGTCTTTCTGTTTTCGTTCCACTTCATGCTCCAACCGAAGCTCCCCAACAATACTAGTAAGATAGAAAGGAAGGAAAGGATTATTTCTCCCTTTGCGAGTGCACTGAATTTGAGGAGTATTATTCTAACACCTTTCTCATACTCTTCCTTACACCTAGGGAAATATGATTAAGATTTCTATTATGCCCACTTTTGAATTCTAGTAGTTTGATCTACCTCTCCGAGCAAGGAAGGAAAACTATGTTATCTACAAAACTAGACTTATTGGGATCGAGGGGAAACTGAGGGAAATACGATGGCTAAGTTAGATCGATCTTCTTTGGAACCTTTATCTCTTAAGTATCATGGATAGGAAAAAAGATATTAATACTTTTTTAGGGGTACGGGATTCAGGACAAACAAACAAAGATTGGGGCATCATATCAATTTTGACTAGACACCTTACTCGAATCTCTTTTCATGATACTAGCCATGGTAGAAAAGGGTTCAATAGCTATGAAGTGACTAGCATGAGTTGATGAAAATGAACAAGTTACTAGAATCTTTAATGAAATGAGTTTCTATCAAGCGTAGGGAGGCCTTGTTTTCGTTAAGAGAATAGATTTAAAAACAAATCTCTTACTATATGTAATAGTGACCAACAAAGGAAAAGTATTATCACTCACACCTAACAAGTGTATTTGGATTCTTTAAAAATAAATATCACCTTCATGCATATCGAAAGATAACCCCATTCCAATTCCTTGTACCACTCATGCAGGCCACATGCGAACAACACTAGCACCGCATGATTCTCTTGGCACTTGTTTATATATGTATATACACACATTTATGTATACCTCCTCTGGTGGAGTTGAGTAATCTATGATGTGTCATTCCATTAGTGGAGTTGCGTAATCTAGGATGTTTCATTCCATTTTTTTAAATATATTAGTTATACAGTGTTTATCTAATCATCTCTTGATTCGTAATTGAGGGACAAAGAGTCCACACAATTCACCAATATAGATTCTTAATGCTGAATAAAATTACTCCATCTTTTGCAATTATTGTTAGACGGGAATATGTTCCACCATATTAAATCATAGGTATTGAAACACTGTTTGAAACCCCTATGTGTGTTGTGCTACAACCACTAGAATTCCATCTCTAAGGGAAATTAAACACCATGTTGCAGAATTCAAATCAACACTTTGAATAGAAAAATATCTCACTATGCACCCCAACTTTGAGTTAGAAAATATTATTTGCTACATAATTGTTGATGCACTTCACTCACATGTTGTTGATCATACCAAAGCAATAACAAAATCAATGAAAGAGAGAATTTATAATTATGTATAAGTGATCCAATGTTTCAATATGAAGAGAATCATTGGGAATGCTTCCAACCAATACAAAAATGAATTGCAATATGGTTTTGTTCAAAAAAGGATTCGTGGTATGTGTTAAAAAAATGAGTTTTTGCAAGTGTAAAAACGGGTTTGGTGCATGTGTATGTATATAACAGTGTCCCACTACTTGCGGGGACAGAATGAGAGTGAAAGGAACCATCCCAAACACAAGAACCATTACCTAAATGCTACCAAAATCCAAAAAATGCAATATCATGATTTTGGCACATGAATCTACACTAGCATTTAGAGAGAAAACCCACAACAATTATTAAACACACTAAACTAAAACTATACACTAGAATACAACCACAATAGAAAATTATTTAGCTTGGAAACCCAACTAAGGAAACCAACTTGGAATCCCAATGCTTAGTCTTTATTAATCAACGATTTATAGAGATCTTTATAGAGTATTTTGGCTCTCTCTTGGCCTTTAACAATTCACTTACAAGAATAAAATCAATTCCATATAAATCTCAACAAATGAACCCCTTCCATTTTGTTGTGCAATATGATATAGGCAACATTGGGATCTATTGGGGTCTCTAGAAGGCCATGCATCCTTGCCCTTTCATTTTCCCCTTTGTCTCTTGCTGGCAACATTCCTTTCTAGGTTCCCATTTTTATTTTTATTTTGTTAATTATTTGCCTCTTACATTGATAGCTTAAAGTTCTTTGTGGTGAGTGGGTAGTTGACTAAGTCGACATGTAGCCATCATGCTAACAATTGCAACCTCTTACTTCATCCACTTTTGTATCTTTGAACTACTCTTCTGCGGACTCTTTCTCCACAACGACATCACTAACTCTTCTTCCATCGCCTCTTCAACAACCTTCATAGCAACAACTTCATTAACAATAGTTTTCGTAGCCTCTTCAACAACTTCCATAGAAACAACTTTTGTAGCCTCTTCTTTTGCTAATTATTTTTTCTTAACCTGAGTCATACACCATTCATGTTTGTTTCAAATCCAATTCAAATCACACCTCCCCATTGGGAGGATTTTGGTCTCCAAAAKTTGGACCAATGAGGAGATGGAAGCRCATGGCRTCCATTTGCTTCTCCATATCCRCCATTCCATCATTGAAGAAGGTTTCTTCTTGCTTATTTATCTGCCCTTGTTTTKCTRCTAGAGGAGTTATTCTCTCTCTCCCTTTATGTKATTTGACCAAGTATGCCTTGCCACCCTTGGCCAYGTGATATTTGTTTYCTCTTTTGTAGGAAGTAGCATCCCTATCCCATAGGTGTGGGCTACCAAACAACACTTCACAAGCATCTAATGGTGCAATTTCACATTCTACTTCATCAACATAGATAACATTAATGCCAAACTTGATTTTACATCCCTAAG
Organism: Picea engelmannii; assembly: GCA_009831015.1. Lineage (NCBI taxonomy): Eukaryota > Viridiplantae > Streptophyta > Pinopsida > Pinales > Pinaceae > Picea > Picea engelmannii. Next base: position 63,086 of record ML819528.1, read on the forward strand.
TGATTCTCATAACAGATTTCACTTGCAACCATGTTAGTGAACTTGGTTGCATTAGATCATAAGTTTCTAGACCAAGCTCATCAATTAATGTTTCAGAAATTAAATTACATTGAGAACCATTATCAAACAGAGAATTTACCTTCCAATGCATTGAGCATTTGGGATAATGCATGTTTATCTCCACTCGCCTTTTGGCTACTGCAAAGTGGTGCAAACTGTGGCTTTGTCCATATTCTAGGTGTTTTTACCACTTCTTCTTTTTTCTCAATAGTTGATTTTACTTTCCTCTTGGACTTCATCCACTTTGGATGCAATTATGGATGAAGTTTCCAACACTTCTCTTTTGTGTGCTCATCCACAACATAATGTTTGCAACACATATTAGGATCCCTCCCTTTTTTGGTTGTGGCTACCATCTTATTTTCCTTTCTCTTGTTGGTTTTTTCTTGGTCCTTATGTTGTTGTCCCTTCTTGGAGTCCAACTTAATATTGAGACCCTTATTTCTTGCCTCATCTATTTTTTTCACACTAAGAAGCTACAACTACCTTTGGATATGGATGAAAAGTCCTCTAAGGTACTTCACCACCACCCCTGGATCTTCCAAAGAGACACCCAACCTAATGGATTGCCTCCTAAATTCATAAGTGTATTCTTGCACCCCTTGTCTCTGTTTTTGACAAAGGTACTACCATTTCATGAGTTGCTCCTTTTCGTAGCCTATGGGATAAAATTGTGATTTCAACAATGCCTTGAACTCCTCCTATTTAGTAATCATGGGATTCTTTCCTATCGTCAATGCATCCAAATAAATCTCCCACTACAACAAATCTTGTATGGTCATCTTCAAGAGAAAAAAAGAAAATTATTGTGTTTCTTGGATTCTATAAAATCCAAAATTAACTTCCATTTGTTTCAACCATATATTCAAAAAATCAACGTTAACTTGACCATCAAACATTCATATATCAAGATTTGTTTCAAATTTGAAAGGAACAATGAAAGATGAAGAAACATTTCTATCAATATGTGAGTTTCCAAGCATGTCACATTTGGGACCTTCCTGGCCAAACTTGTGTTCTCCATGCTTAGTCTTTATTGAGTATTTTTCCTTCTGATTACATCGTAGTAACACTGACCAACCCAAAACCAAACAACAATGAACCTCCAAAAACCCTCTTGAAAACAACAATCCACAACCCCCTACCTAGACCTCCTAGGTACCTACTTATACATATTTTTGGCTTACCAACCATTACATTCTCTTACCAAAACCCTAACCCTATCATCGCTAGGTCTTCTTGCATGCGTGTCTCACATGCCTTCCTCTTCCGCATGCATGTCTATTTTGCACATGTTTCTCTTCCTGCATGTGTGTCTGCCTTACACGTGTTGCTTCTTCTGCATGCGCATCTGCCTCCCACGTCATGCTTTTGCCTTAAGACTGGCCTGCGCCCAACAGGCCTCCAACACAAGTACAATTACCTGAATGATAACAAAATCCAAACAATGCAATAGCATGATTTTGGCACACGAGCACACGAATATACTCTAGCATTGAGAGAGAAAACACACAACAAATATTAAACACACTGGACTAAAGCCATACACCAAAATACAACCACAATAGACAATGATTTTCCCGAGAAACGCAACTTAGAAAAACTAGCTTGAAATGACAATGCTTAATGTTTAGTAATCAACAATTTACATCTCGATCATTATAGAGTATTTTGGTTCCCTCTTAACCTTAAACAATTTGCTTACAGGAAAAAAACCAAAACCATACAAATCTCAACAAAGAGGAACCCTTTCCAGTTTATTATGTAAGAGAATATAAACAACATTGGGATTCGCTAAGGTAACTAGAAAACTAAGCATTCATGTCCTTTCATTTTCTCCTTAATCTCTTTATGACAACATTCCCTTCTAAATTCCTCTGTTTACTTTTATTTTGTTAATTATTTAGCTCCTACATTAACAACTCAAAATTTCCATTTTTACTTTTATTTTGTTAATTATTTAACTCCTCCATTGACAACTCAAACACTAGCTAAATTTTATTTTGTTAATTATTTAACTCCTACATTGACAACTCAAAATTCCCGTTTTTACTTTTATTTTATTAATTATTTAACTCCTACATTGACAACTCAAAATTCCTTATAGCTAGTGGATTGCTAAATCAATGTATGACCATCATACTAAAAATTGCAACCTCCTATTTCATCCACTTCTTGAATGCTGATTTTATCTTCGATGTGACCATAGAGCTATTGACGCCGATATTTTCGAGCTCAAACTTTTTACTTTTGACAAAAAGATTATTACGATTAAAACTCTTATGTCTAATTGGTTATGATAAAATTATTCAAAAGTGTCGTTTCTCAATGATTTCAACCTAATTAAAAAAAATAAGATTGTCATAGGCATCTAAATCATAGATTCCAATTGTCCCATAGATATACTATATAAATTATAAAAAATATAAAATAATTAAAAAAAAAATCAATTTTAATAATTAAATATATTTTTATGAAAATATAACATAAATTTCTTTACTCAAAATAATGAAATAATTTTTTCAATTTTATTAATTAAACACATTTTTCATGAAAATATAATATAAATTTGTTTAACAAAAACTATGAAATAATTTTTCAATTTGATTAATTAAACAAGTTTTTATGAAAATATAATATAAATTTGTTCAACAAAAATTATGAAATAATTTTTCAATTTTATTAATTAAATATATATATTTTTATTAATAATAATAATAATCTATTTTTAAGGTCACGATCAAGCCAGCACATCAAATTGGTGTATGAGACCCCTTGTTTGTGGGACAAGGGACCCCCCTCCGCCCAGTGATTTGACTGGTAAAGTCTACAAAGGTATACATACCCTACCCCCTTCTGGATTTGAACCTGCGACCTCTTAAGAGGAAACACATATTCTTAACCATTGAGCCCACATATTCTTAAAATATAATATAACAAAAACTATGAAACAATTTTTCAATTTTATTAATTAAACACATTTTTCATGAAAATATAATATAAATTTGTTTAACAAAAACTATAACTAATAAATCAAAATAGGTATATATGAATTATGATAAAAAAAAATTATTGAAAAAAAATTAAAAAAAAAATTAAAATAGAAAATAGTCTTAATTTAGATATCACACTATGCATCCACTTTAAATTTGAAAAAACACTTTATTACAGAATTGCAAATACACTTTTGGTCACATGTTGCTGATCATAACAAAAAAACAACAGAATCAATAAAAGAGAGAATCACTATCTGTGAATAAGTGAGTCAATGACTTATGTGGAGGAGAATTGAAAATATTTCCCACCAATATAAAAACGAAACACAACTTAGAAAAAATACCTTTCTACAGAATTGCCAATACATTTTTGGACATTTTTGGTCACATATTTGTGTTCACATATGGTTGATCATAACAAGAAAAAAGAGGGAATCACTGCATGTGGACAAGTGAGTCAATGTTTAATGTCTTATGTTGTTGAAGGAGAATTGAAATGTTTCCAACCAATATAAAAATGAATCACAATTTAGAAAAAATACTTTACTATAGAATTGCCAATACACTTTTTGCTTATCATAACAGAATACATGTTGCTGATCATAACAAGAAAACAACAGAATACATGTTGCTGATCATAACAAGAAAACAACAGAATCAATGAAAGAGGGAATCACCATATGTGGACAAGTGAGTCAATGTCTTATGTGGAGGAGAAATGGAAATGTTTTCAACCAATATAAAAACAAATCACAATATGGTTGAGCAAAAACAGATTTGTGTTCTATGTTAGAAAAAAAGAAGGTTGCTATAAGTTAAAAATGGATTTGGTGCATGTGTATGTATACAGAAGCATCTCGCTAATGTTACCAAAATTCAAATAATGTAATAGCTACTAATTTAGGCTAGCTATTAAAGAGAAAATCCACAACAATTATTAAACTGATTTGGCTAAATCGTTTTCTCTTTTGTTTTTTTGGTTGGAATTTCGTGATGTAAATTTGAACAAAATTGCAATCATTTATTGTTTAAATTGTATTTTTGAATGTATAAATGAATTCAGCTTGCTAAAAAAAACCCTAAAACATTTTGATTATACAAACTTAACCACTCAAATCTACAGATCCAACCATTCTTCACTAAATTTAGGTCAAAATCAAAAGAAAAAAAAAATCAAAAAATAATTCACTCTTTCTTTCTTTCCCGCCACAAACTGGAATTCTTCCATTCATGTGACTCGGGTCCCTCGGGTCCCGCAGGTGCAAGATCGTAGTAGGTTTGGAGGGGAAACAATTTGATTTCAATCGCTTTCCACCCTTAAACATCAATTATCAATTCTATGATGTATGTATATTTTTAGAAGTAGTTATAATTGATGTAAACTTTTTAAATATGAATTGTATTAGAGTTAAAAAACCTTTTGATTTTTGGAGTGTACATTCCATTAGAGTTTGAATTGTATATGAATTGTATTAGAGTTTGAAAACCTTTTGATTTTGGAGTGTGATGAGAGAAGCGTCCATTCGTCGAATGTTGGGAAATCTTTTTTATCCTTCGTGATGAAAGAGGAGAAGACTCCATTCAAAATGTTGGGAAATTTTAAAACTCTACATAGTTTATAATAAAAAAACTTATTATAATTTATTTAATTATTTTATGAATTTTATTTAATAAATTTAAATTTATGATTTGAACTTTATTTTTGTAAAATATAATTAAATAATTTTTTATTTTTATTTTATTTCTTTATATTCATCACTATTCCTTTGCTTTTTAAACCCATTACCATTTTGCTTGCTTGTTCAAGCCATGTTTACATTGGATTACTATTTTGCTTGCCCAAACCAGGTTTACATTGGATTACTATTTTGCTTGCCCAAACCATGTTTACATTGGACTAGTGTTCCTTCCCCTTTGATTTTTAAAATCCATATATATGTATGTAAATTAAAATGCACTACGCATAATACTTACTCTAGATATATTACAATACACTTTTCACCCTTATTAAAATCCATATATCTATATGTAAATTAAAATGCACTATTCATAATACTTATTTTATAGATATATTATAATACAGTTTTCACTTTTATTATCTATTCCTCAATTTTTAGATCTTCAATATGAACAAACATGTAGTATATTGAGTAACGAAGTGAGTTAATAAGTAGTTAAACTTGTTTTTTTATTATTTGTTTTGGAGCGAAGCAAATTTTTGGCTTAATCTGTTTATTTTTCAAAAATCGATGGTCCATGTTGTCTTATAATGGACCAAAACCCTTGAGGGAAAAGTTCAATGGTCAAAGTTCCTATCAATTAGGTGGACCTATGATTTTCAATAAAATTCCTATGATTCTCAACAGAAGTCGTCAAGCAATTGGCTCTGCCGACATCACCACACCCGCAGTTGTACACCATTGGATGGCTCCGTCGAGGAAGCGATCTCCGCGTCATCTAATGGTGTCGCATGACTTACAACATCAAGCCCTTCAAAGATGAGGTATTGTGTGATGTCGCCCCCACTGAAATTTGCGATGTCCTTGTGGGCCACCGTTATTTATGGAAACATCATGTTGTATATGATTCTAGGCCTCGTAGTGTTAGTATTACTTTGGATAGGAAATTATACATCATACCAGAGGTGGTCCCATCTACCGCCATTTCCTTGATCTTTACCAAGTAATGCACGAAGGTCATCTCTCAAACCAAGAAGTTTGTCTTCTTCGTGATTTGCACTCAAAGTGAGCAGAAGGTTGCAACCACATCCATGGCCTTTGTGACAGGTCTCCCCATGCAACAGAAGCAAGTGGCTAAGGTCGTGGAAGAATACGAAGACATCTTCTCCTCACCCAGTGGGGTACCTATGCACTGTTAGGTCAAGCACTCAATCGATCTGACCCCCAATGCACCATTACCCAATGGGCCAGTCTATCGTCACTCTCTGTCAAAAAATGAGCGAAACAAGCACTAGATCCAAGAGCTTCTTAAAAAGGGACACATCCACCCAAGCTCATCACCTTTTGGAAGCTCGATCGTGCTTGTGCATAAGAAATATGAGTCATGGTGACTCTACATTGATTACCAAGCCCTAAATAAAATCACAGTCAGGAACCGATATTCAATTCCCCAAATTGATGATCTCCTTGATGAACTCAAGGGGGGAAAATACTTCAGTAAGATTGATCTAAAATCTGGTTACCACCAGGTCCCAATAGAGAATATCGGTGCATGGAAGATTGCCTTCAAGTCCAAAGAAGGAATTTTTGAATGGTTTTACATGCCCTTTGGCTTGACAAATTCCCTGACAACTTTCATGAGGATGATGGACGGTATCTTGCATCATTTCACCAATTCTTTCGTCGTGGTGTATTTGGATGACATCCTCATCTTCAACAAGAATTGGGTGGAACACTTGCAACACATTCAATTGGTTCTACACACTCTGCGACAACACAGACTATATGCAAATTTGGAAAAATGCTCCTTCGGCATGAACAAGGTCCAATACCTAGGCTACATTGTTGATGAGCATGGGGTACATGTCGATCCAACCAAGATCCAGGTCATCCGTGACTGGCTAGCCCTGACAACACTCACTCAGCTTTGGAGCTTCTTAGGCCTTTACAATTTCTATTGCAGGTTTGTGTTGGGATTATCCCACATTGCATGGGCCCTTAGCCAAGTGACCAGGGGCAGTGGCAAGGAAAAATTTGTGTGGGTCCAGTCGCAATAGAAAGCGTTTGATGATTTGAAGCAGTGCTTGTGCTCAACCTTGATGCTCTCATTACCTGACCTACAACAACCTTTTGAGATTAAGACAAATGCTTCAAACTATGTTGTGGGTGCATTTCTCACTCAACATGGACATCCCGTGGCCTATCATAGTGAGACGCTATCAAATATTGTTTGTTAGTACCCCACTTACGTCAAAGAAATGTACTGCATTGTATATGTAACATCCCCAGCCTTCCAAAGACCGAGTAATGCTACCAACACAACCTTAACTTAGCCTTTAACTACTAGGCTATGCCACATAAAGATACTTGCGAAAAAACATACACATCCATATAAACATAGAATGAATATTCTACATATATATAACATAATAATTCATAAATAATAATAAGCTTACACATGCAACATATGCAACATACACAGGCAATACTCATCACTCTACAACATATGTACCATTACATCTCATGTAAATGAACATAAGAGCGGTACTTATCTTTTACTAGAAGACCACCAATTGCATGCAGACCTTCCACGAACCTCCCATCCTTAGACCGCACTACTCATCACTCTCAGTAGTAGGTCACCCCCGAGCTGGGACTAAACTCCATCGGGCAAGGGAATTATAGGCTTGGCAAGGACAACAAGGAAGTTGCACAAAGCAACAGGAAGGATCTTTTATTCCAAGAGCCAGTTATGCCCACAACAAACAAACCCTCATTCCCTACACACATGCTCCACCCCAGAAGGATACACCTTCACTGATACAAGTCCATCAGCTAGTATACCTCCCTTACCTTGGGCTTCAGCAACAGGCTGGACCAGAAGTCTCAGAGTATTGTGACTGCTAAGGGAATCCCTTCTAGGAGAACTCACTTCCCAGTAGAGTCTCTCACCTGGGAGAGCTGCTCACAGGTCTGATAACTAGTCTTCGACTCAGCTACAACCAAGTATGGTTGACAGCAACAAAAAATAGGAAAAAACAGGTATGGACACCCAACAAGACAACAGTTGAACACTAGGACATATCAATGTTCAATAGGAAACAATCGATGATACCAAGCCACACTCAGTCCAGGAATTGTGTGGCCGCAACAACCAACGGTTATGACACAGCCTGGCTCTCCACAAAAAGAAACAACTCAAACGGTTCAGGTACGAACTCGGCTCTGCGAGTGCGGATAGAATGGGTTCATAGAATCACACAGGTCGGCTTTTCGTTCTCCTTTTTAGAGATGCATGGTTATTTGAGATTGACCACCGAGATCTTCGGTTCAGACGGAGGATGGGAGAATGGCCGAATGACCAGCGAACTACCAGCACGATTTGACTCATTGGATTACTGGTTCCATAGATCCATGATGGATGCCCCAGTTCACGGTTAGACAGTGGGTCGAGACTGGTAAGCCCCCCCACAACACAGCTGACACTTCAGCTTTTAACTGCATGAGCCCAGGTCAACACTTATCTTCTTGGAGTTTCATGCGCTCCATTTATCCTATGTCCCCTCCCACCAAGAACTTAGGATAACAAAACATAATATCTCCACATTAGCTTTCAGAAAATAATATTAAAATATTATTCCTCTACAGGTAAGCCCCCTAGCTTAGCCCCCAGGCCCAAATACTTAGCCCCCCTTCCTTACCCTACCTACTGGAGTTTAGTCCCCCATAAGTCTTCTTCGTGGTTGGTCTACATGCAACAGTGTTTATATTTTTATTAATGATCTGCATAATTACATATGCAAACAAAATATTAGGCTCCTGGCCTAATCATCACATAAGCCTCCTAGCTTATTATAACTCGGCTCACTAGCCTAACAAACATGTTTATAATTCATATTTACAACTGGGGCTCTACCGGGGGATATTACAATCCCCTCCCCTTATTTTTGCACTGTCCTCAGTGCAACTTGTTTATACATATATAATTCAAAAATTCTTCAAAAAGCTCCAAGATTTAGCTATTGGAAGCCCATTATACAGATTTACTTTCAAGCACCAATTCTGGTATCCATACTGCAGCTGAAACTCAATTGCTCTATTCCCTGGAGTTTCTTCAGGAAAACATTCAGCTTATTGTTCCTTGTTACATGCTTCAATTAAACCTCAATGAAAGCACCGAATGGTTGTAGATCCACAATGTTCCATCCATTGGTAAACTCTCAGCAGTGCTATGACTCCACAGACGTAAACACTTTGTTGGTACACCTATTCATTGGGAAGCAACATTAGAACATACATGCAATATATATACAAGCAATTCTAATAACATTATAACCTGTATACAAATTACGAGATACATAGCATACAATGAATAGAGAATTGATACTTATCTTTTGATTGAGAAGACTTCCATATCAACATGGTCTAGGCTAGGGTACCAAACCCCAACAACATTCCAACCAATGGTCTCTCTTCCCCACATGCCTGTCCCATCCCAGGAGTGTGCACCTTCACTGTCACACAATCCATTGGTTGTTACACCTCCGTTTCCTTGGGCTTCAGCAATAGGCCGGACCAGAAGTCTTAGAGAACTGTGGCTCGAGGAGTTCCAACTGCCCTCAGAGGTCTCCAATTGACATCTTCCCTAAGCTACTGTTTGTAGTAAACATTCTAACTTTAGTCAACATCATCTCATCTGCATCACCCACATGCAGTTATCTTGAGAAAACATAAAAGAATTCATTTAGGAACTCCAATTAGTTCAAAAGGGAATTCAACTTTTTTTTTTTTTTTTCCCAAAACATGAAATTCTATTTCATAATTCATTTTGGTTGTTTCCATATTATAAATGCATCCAACCTTGTGGTTTTCCACAGGCACCAAACTGCATACCTTTTTTCCTGCAATCCTTCATCTTGCATACAACCAACAATTGTCAGTATTTTCTGTACATTATTATTCAACATGTACAACACCTTATGCAATGATCTTAGAATTGCCTGCACCTAGAAATTCAATCACAATTACCAAACAATTTAACCAAATAGAATGACTCATCATTCTATGCATATGCATGTTCATAATTAATAACAGTAAGTTTATTATTTCAATTTTCTGAACATAATTTTTTTTGTAGTCTCTATTCCTATGACTACCTAGCTTGCAACTTTCCTATTGCAATTTTTAACAGTTCCTGAAATGTTCTCAACTTCATGAGTTAGCAATATTTCAGCCATTAGTATAATTATTTCCTTGCCCAAAACATATATACATTAGCTTGCAACTTTCCTGTTGCAATGTTTAACAGTTCCTGAAATGTTCTCAACTTCATGAGTTAGCAATATTTCAGCCATTAGTATAATTATTTCCTTGCCCAAAACATATATACATTCACTCACAAAATGCATTCATCAAAGTGAATTTAAATATACAATTCTATCACTTACTATGCATGAGTGCAATTCTCAATGTATACTTATTTAATGCACCTTGCATTGAATTACCTATTGCTCTTTATCTCAGTCATGCATCTCATCATCCATAAGTTGGAATTATGGCCAATGTGTTGACACATTCTCCACACACTTCCTATTGTCTTCCCAATTAATTGGATGCCTTCCTTTTCGACCTGAACACTACACCAAGAATATAATTATGTGGTGTTCATTAGTGTTAGCAAAAATGTTGTAGCCCAACTTTTATTTAAAAGTAGGAAGCTTTTAGTACCTGTGTGGCTCATAACCTTTCCATATCCGTACCTTTCCATATCCAACCAGGTTTTGGTCTCATACATGACTAGCTTACTGGCATTCATTCCTATAACAAGTTCTTATCTTTTAATTTTCTTTGGTTATTACCCCATAACCAAATTAACATGACATTCTACTATGTCAGTGTGTGCATTCAGAAGCTAAAAAGATTTG
>ML819529.1:50322-62733 GCA_009831015.1 Picea engelmannii
TCCCAACAAGTAGAATTCTTATCCAACCTATGTTGGAAGCCTTAGAGGGGAGTGGAAATTCCTAAGGGAAACTGAGTAGTGAATGGGAATTCCATCCATTGGGTTGTGTAGGTTGAGGGGAAGTGTGTTGGTGGTTTGGAATTAGCTGAGAGTTAACTGTTGAAAGGGGGACATTAACCAGCCTTAGGGACCGTCATCTCTTGTGGATTCATAGCCCCAACTCAGGGGTGTCTTGATGTTGATATCGGGAACATCAAGGCTACAGTTGGGAGGAATATCCATCCTCTGTAGTGGGTTGCACATTTTATAAGATAAGTGTTCTAGATATATATTTGTTGCCCAATTACTTTGAGTTAACTTGGTTAATGTTGTTTGTTGTGAGTATAATGGTGCATTTAAATACCTGTTTATATGGTTGAATGTTGTTGTATGCTATTTAGTTGTTTCCATCCACAATTGAACAATTATATTTACGTTTTTATTCAGCATGGACAACTGAATGAGTTTGTATTTCACGATGTGTGTTATCTTCTGCATTTTAAATTGGTATTAGAAATTTTTAGTGAGTCATTTTAGCAATGACGTGACCCGGTTGGGGGCTGGGTATGTTACAAAGTGGCATCAAAGATACTGGTTCAACACTGGACCCGCATGGGCCAAGAACCAATCCAAATTCGAGTAAATTCGTTGTTGCAGATTTTGTCTGTGAGAGATTTAGGGAAAAATGAAGAATTTAGGGAGGAATCCCCAAATTCGTGGGCAAAATACGAGTTTGAATGAGTCCAAATGGTTTAATAGGGTTAACATAGTAGAGAGGTTAAGTTGCAGATTGAAATTTGACCTGGAATGGTCAAAAATTGAGTTTTAATGGCTTCCTGTAGAGTTGCAAGAATTTTGACGAATCGACAATCGAGATCCCTTCTGATATCAAGATCGACGACTAAGAGTCGTCATGATAAATTTAAAAATCCATAAGGTTCGACCATTTTGAAAGGTTGATCAACTCAACTTCTAGGATTCATTTTGAGGGTTTTTGAGATGGATTAGATCATCGACCAAGATCATCTTAAGTAAGAGATAAATGACCCACATTCACTTGGAATTTGATAAAAAAATTCTAAGTGTTGAAGTTCTCCAATTGAATTCACTGATGGTCGATGGTCAAATCGGTGAAATTTGCAGAGAGTTTTAAGTTTTCCAATAGAAATCACCGATGGTAGATGGTTGAATCGACGAGTTGGGAGAAGAGTGGGTTCGACCAGAATAAATCTCCAATTGTCGATGAATGATGGTTGGGGATCGATAGATTTTGGCCAAAATTTCTAAGTGTCGAGGTTTTCCAACGAAACTTGTCGATGGCCAATGATCGGGGATCGTCAAAAATTGGAGAAGGTTTCATGCATCCAGAAGATATCGCCAATCGTCGATGGTTGATGGTTGGGGATCGATAGGATTTGACATAAATTTAACGTGTCCAGAGAGGATCGTCGATTTTCGATGGCGGATGGTCGAGGATCGACATAATCCGATGAATATTTCATGCGTCCAAGGGGACTATTGATCGTGGGTGACCGACGAATCAGGGATCGACAAATTGTGATGAGATTTTTCATTTGTCCAAGAGAGGTGGTCGTTCTTCAATGATGGAAAAGAGGAGGATGATGTCATCATCCATGTATCATGCCATGTCAACAATTTCCACGTCAACAGTTGCCACGTCGACCTAGAAGTGGTCGATGGCCCATGGTTAGTTCGATCGATTTGGGGAAGTGTTTTCGACAGTCATCAAGGATCCCCGATAGTTGATGGGCTGATAGTCGGGCGTCGAACGCATTAGTGAGGAGTTTTCATTTTCCAACAAAGATCGTTGACGACCGACAATTAAGTCAGACAATTTAAAATTGTGCATAGATTGTTCGTCGGGGAGTTGGGTCGATGGTTGATGGCTAGGTTGGCGGTTTGGAGAAAACATTGTGCGCGACCAAAGGAGAAAGTCAGTCATTGATGGAGCATGGATCAAAAACTCAGATTCCATGGGATTTGAGATTAATGGTTCAGATTTAAAAGTCTATTATAGTAGTAAAACAGTCAAAATTTTAAGAATTTTTGGGTTTTTACAAGTCACGAACTTGCAAGCCGATTTTGAGGCCGTAAAAAATGTTTTTAAGTAGTAGAAACCCACGATAACATAGTTTACTAAGGTGGTACACTAAGTCTCTACAACGCAAATAAAAGAACTCAGAGAGAGCTATTCAATGAGCTAAACAATTTACAAAACGGGGTTGGTATGAGGAAGTTACAACCAAAATAGTGAGAGTAAAATTTTGGCACCAAAGTTACTTCTGGAGGGAATAATGCCATGCTCAGTAGTCCGTTTGGAGCACAGGAGAAGTTGATGGAAATATTATGACCCAAATAATCCAGCGGTGGAGTCAGAATTGGGTTATGGGTACCTGAAAATGCACAGGAAGAGAAATAAGACACCTGCAACATACAAGGATAAATTGGATAAAATGACCAAAACTTCTCCAGACCATAACTTTTAGCTCGGAGCTCGGTTTTGAGAAAACACATATTCGTTGGAAAGGTATTGAGGAGTATAATAAATATATCAACCCAAAATTTTAAATTGGGCATTATATTTTCTTAGAAAGTGATAAAATATATTGTTTTAGCAGTAAATGAGTGGAAATTGCAACATGTGGATGTTGTAACTTTTTGCTCAAAACTCAGATTGAAGCATGAGTACATCCATTGGAAAGCTGTTTCGAAGAGGAATGAATTTAAGGAATTATATTATAGAATAATTCATTAATATTATTCATAATTTTAAATGAATAATGACCTATAATCTAATTAATAAATATATTGCAATATGCTTAATTCTAACAACAATGATTGCATGCACATTCTTGTAGAATTAGAGATAGAAAAAAACAAACTTTGGTTCCTACATGAGAACTATATATATGGAGGATGCTAAAGGGTATTACATCAATCAATAAGAATTTATAGGTTTGCATTTCAACAAGGGTAATGTTGAAACTGAGTCTAATGAAATAAGAGACAGGTAAGAGCCTGTAACTATGAGAAGATTGCAAAAATAAGTGTAGAGCTATAGGGCCGATAATGAGAGGATCATGAAGGCTCAAGAAGAAATACTTCAAAGCCTGAATATGTTGTAGAAGCAAGTAAACAAATATTTAGGCAGAAGGAAAGAAGTTAGTTCCAAGCAAGTGGAGGTGTATAGGTCTCATGATATGAGGGATGACCATGGAGGATCTAGATGATCAAGGAGTATTAGCAGACATCAACATCACCATTCCCTAGGGCACTTGAAAAAAAATACATATACATGATCAAGTTTGAAAATCATCCCAAGTATATCTCGTGTCAGACATCAAAGAATGAGACATGGGTTAGATAGATTGCAAGGGGAATTGAGGAAAATCAAGCTACCATCATTTGATGGAGAAAACAAGAAAGGTGAATATGGAGAAACATGGTTGCTAGGAATGAGGAAATATTTCCAATTGCATAACTACTCATCAAATGTAGAAGCCATAATTACATCCTACCACCTTCAAGGGAATGCATCTATGTGGTGGGACTTACTGAAGTAGGTTACACACCTTGATGAGAAAATAATTTCATGGAAGCAGTTCAAGAAATATTTTCAACAACAATACTTTTCAGAGAAATATTATGACAAGAAGGTGAAATAATTATTTGAACTCAAGATTCAGAACATTACCATGGATGAATATGAGAGAACGTTCTTAGAACTTCTCAGGGATGTGAACTTCATCAAAAATGAGAAGGTCAAAATTCAGAGGTTCCTGAGCAGATTGCCATTCTTTTACAAGGACAAAATTCAGTTTGATGAACCCAAGAATTTAGAAGAAGCCATAATAAAATCCAAGTATTTGTATGAGCAGAATAGAGGAAAGACAAGTTTCTAAAGGACCTGGGATGACAACAACAAAGGAAATATTGATCAAAGGAAGAAAGGATTTAAGACACCTTTCATGAGGAATATATCTCAATCATATCAGCAAGGGAAACCATCTCAAGGTGATCAAAAAACGATAAAGTCCTTGGAAATTAGGTCAAGGAAACAACCCATAAAGTTTTGGGGATGTGAAGGAGATCACATGTATAAATATTGTCCTCATCGAGGATATAAGATGTGTTGATGTTTCAGTAGCTGCGAGAACTTCCATGTGTAAACTTTGGACTTATAATAGAATATTCCATAAGCAATAGAACCATTAAACATATGTTAGAAAACCCTAAGAGAGAAGTCGTCATCAAGAGAAATAATAATAAAGTAAAATATGCATCTAGAAGGAGAAGTCAACCCCATTCAACTAGACAAGATAGTATAAATAGGCAGCTGCCTAGCTCATTTGGAAAAACTCACTCAGCCAATGCACAAGTCTAAGGAGGAACTGCAGTGGCAGCTAGGGTGCAAGTTTGGAGAGGGCACTAGTCTAGAGGAATAGTACAACAACCTTTCAGGTATCTCTCTTGTGCTTCTCTTGGTATAAGGTACACTATATTTGTATGGTTGTTGTGCTGTTGCTGCAACAATATTGTGCCTAGGGTTTATCTGCTGGTTCTGGAGTAAGCTTGCTGGATATATTCTAAGTAAAGGTTAAAGTGCTCGGGGGTGGAATTTGTGCCTATGGTTGGGTGAAAATAGTGTGATATTGTCTATGGTTAAATGAGCACACTAAAATTTTAACATGGTATCAGAGCTGGTTTCCTTCTGATCCATGTGGATAATTGTGGCCACCCACCTATTCCAACTAGATCCTCTTGATAGTTTTTAGTTCAACATGTTTCTCTATAAATATTCTTTGTAATTGTGGGTTCTGCACTTCTGGGGCTATCCTGAAGCCCTACACATCATCTAGGTGGATATTGATGTCCTCCCACCTATTCCAATTGGATTATTTTGGAATTTTTCATGTTAGTACATCTTTATGTACTTCTAGGGTCATTTTGGGGCCCTAAACAATGTTTTTTTTGGCTTGCCACAATCAAACTATAGACAAAGTCATATTTTTATAGAATAATGTGTATTTATCAAAAAGACCTTTCCAACGAAATATCACATGCCTAAAACATAGGTTGTATGCAAAAGTTATGACCCTGGGAAGTTGAGGTACCAACTTACCCATCGGGGCCCATGTAACTTTTGGCGTTTCATCTCCTAGGGTTAGGTTTTTGGATGTCTAGGGTTTTGGAATTCATGAGTAATGTTAAAAAGGCCTCTGGAGCCTCATTGTAATCATTCTTATCAGATGAATGCGTGTAGCAGGCACATCTCTTCTCAGAGATAACTACCACCATTCGAGCAAGTTGTTTTCAGTTATGTAGTTTTACAGTTTCAACCTATTTTCTTTATTCAATAGAAGTTATTATTCACTGGATATCTATTGTTGTTCTTTGTATCTTTGTGTTATTGTATTCAATCTATTATTCATTTTGTTCCGCTCATAAATTAGGATCAGTGGTATTAGAGCGGTCTGCTCTTCATTTGTTTTTCTTCGTGCATGTCCCCAATAAGATCTGGGTACAAGAAGTTGGGACTCGAACCAGTCGATCCTTTACAATATCGGTCGCATCGAGCCCAACAAAAACCCATGGGGGACGAGAAGAAAGATGATGGAGTAGGAGATCCTTTTAAACTGTTTCTCGAGGAATCCCTTGCATGACAAAGGAATGAAATGATGGATAAATTTTCACAGATCCTCCGGTGGCTTCCCATAGGAGACACATATTCATAAAGAGGCCACGCAACCCCCTTGAAGGTAAAAGTAAATTTTGATATTCCATTATTTGAAGGACTGATAGATGTGGATGGTGTAGATAAATGGTCGAATCTGCTTGAAGGGTATTTTTCGGTCCACAATTTTTTCAATAGGGAAAATATTACTTTTGCACTCCTCAAGGTCATCCCCCATGTTAAGGACTGGTGGAATACTTACTCTGAGCAAAGGGGCATAGAGGAATCTTCAATATTTGCAGTCACCCCCACATGGGATTCCTTCATGGATCCCATTAAAGAACAATAATACCCTGTTGGAAGCTACACAGACTAGTACACAAGATGGACAACACTGCGTCAGGAAAGGGACCAAACAATACCAAATTTCACCAATATTTTTCATACCTTGCACACCAAATTGGGTATCAAAGACTCTAACCAACATCTGGTGCTCAAATACCGTGGTTGTCTGCATAGATACATTCAAACAAAAATAGAGTTTATGTACATCACATCATTAGGTGCGACTTATAGATATGTTGTTAAGATCGACCATAAATTTAAGTAGAAGAGGTGAGAGTTTGGATCTGCAAACTCCTCACAACCAAAGTAGCGAAAAGGTGGCCCCGACCCAAAAAAAAAGGGACAGAGAAAATATGACCACTCTCAAGAAAACCAGTCCAAGCTGAAACCCAAGAAGGGTAATGAGAAGTCGAAGAAGGACATAAGAAAGTGGTGTGAATACCATAAAATCCCTTGGCACAACACTAGAGAATGTCGCTCCAAGCAGTCACTGGTGGTCGAGATGAAATCTTCCGAGTCAGAGGTAGATTCTGACTCTGAATCAAATCCAGAAGGAGGGAAGCAGATTATTGATGTTGAACCCAATGCCATTGTCACTACCACCAAAGTCTAGCCAAGCGAACCAGAAGAACTAGAGGAAGGGGAACACCTCTTTCACTCACATATGTGGGTAAATGGGGGTATGCTTAATTTCATTGTCGATAGCAGAAGTCAAAAGAACTTGATATCAACAGAGGTCATCATGTGGCTGGACCTGCCGATGACACCACACCTGCAACCCTACACCATCGAATGAATTTTCCAAGGAAGAGAGCTTCGCGTCAGCGAACAGTGTCGTCTGCCCTACGACATCAAGCCCTTCAAAGACAAGGTATTGTGTGATATTGCTCCCCTTGAATTTTGTGATGTTCTTTTAGGCCAACCATATTTGTGGAAGTGACATGTTGTGTATGAGTCTAAACCCCGCAGTGTTATTATTACTTTGGGTCGACAATTGTACATGATGCCATAGGTAGTGTCACCTATCGCTATTTCTTTAATCTCTGCTAAGCAATGCAATAAGGTCATTTCACAAACCGAGAAGTTTGTCTGCTTTGTGATTCGTGCTCGCAGTAAGCAGAAGGTCTCTGCCACATCTGTGACCTCTACACAAAGCCTCTCTTTGTAGAAAAATAAAGTGGACGGGATCGTGGAAGAGTACAAATACATCTTCTCCTCACCCACCGAGGTATCGACGCACTGCCAAGTCAAGCATCCAATTGATCTAACCCTCGATGCACCTCTTCCTAATGGACCAGTCTATCATCGCTCATTGATGGAAAATGACAAAATCAAGCATCAAATCCAAGATCTTCTTAAAAAGGGGCACATCAGACCCAAATCCTCCCCTTGTGAAATCCCAATTGTACTAGTGTAGAAGAAAGACGGGACTTGGAGGCTCTTCATTGATTACAAAGCATTAAAAAAAATCACAGTCAGGAATCGATACCCCATTCCCCAAATTGATGACCTTCTTGACCGACTCAAGGGGAAAAATTTCTTCAGCAAGATTTACCTAAAGTATGGCTACCACCAGGTTTCCATCGAACCTACTAATGTATGGAACACAACTTTCAAATCTAAAGAAGGTCTCTTCGAATGGCTAGTCATGCCCTTTGTCTTAACAAATGCACCAACAAATTTCATGAGTTTGATGGATGATGTATTGAGACCGTTCACCAACTACTTTGTGTTGGTATATATGGATGAGATCCTCATCTTCAACATAAATTGGGAGGAGCACATGCAACATATTCAATAGGTTTTTATCACTATACGACAACACAAGATATATGCCAACTTGGAAAAATGATCCTTTGGCATGAACAGGGTCCAATACTTGGGATACATTGTTAATGAGCATGGGGTACATTTGGATCCAACTAAGATCCAAGTCATCCTGACTGGCCAACCACAACCACACTAACCGAGCTTCAGAGCTTCTTGGGACTTGCCAACTTCTACTAATGGTTCATGTTGGGATTATCCCATATTGCATGGGCCCTCATCCAAGTTACCAAGGGTGGTGGCAAGGAAAAGTTTGCATGAGGGAAGGCACAACAATGAGCATTTTATGATATGAATCATCGCTTGTGCTTAGCTCCAGTACTCTCCTTACCCGATCTGAAACAACGATTCTATATTGATACTGATGCATCTGACTATGCCGTAGGCGCAATTCTCACTCATTACGGTCATCCTGTAGCATACCATAGTGAGACACTCTCATATACCATCCGGAACTACCCCACCTATGACAAGGAAATGTACTATTCCATTGTGCAAGCCTACCATAAATGGAAACATTACATTCTAGGAAAGGAGACAATCATCCACACTAATCACAAGCCTATGTAGTTCATACAGACACAGAGGAAGTTGCAGAATGTCCGCCATCAAAAGTGGTCCACATACCTGCATCAGTTCCATATCAACATCAAGTATAAGACAAAGAACACAAATTGTGTCGATGACTACCTCATTCGACCTCCCATTGCTTCACTCACCACCGTGCTCCATTCCTGTGGGCACGAGGCATCTAAGTGGCCCCAAATTTATCAGCGAGATCCTGACTTCACCACCACCTATCATCTCTTGGGTACAAGCATGAATGTCACCGATTTTTACATTCAGAATGGACTGTTATGCCATTTGGGCCACCTCTGTGTTCCCTCAAGTGATCATGCAAAGATTATTTTGGAGGCTCACTAAATTCAGATGGCAAGACATTTTGGCGTGGAGAAAACTGTGGCCATTATACAAAAACATTTTTATTGGCCAAAAATTCGACGGGAGGTCATTAAATATATTAGATCTTGTACTACCTGTGCCATTTCCAAGCCAACCATTGAGAATAAATACTTATACACCCCTCTTCCTACTTCTGAGAGGCCTTGGAAATCCATATTAATGGATTATATGTCTGGCCTTCTGTCAACCAAGCAAGGCAATGATTGTATATTTGTGCTGGTTGATCAGTTTTTGAAGATGGCCATTCTCACATCCTGCAAGAAGAACATCACACCGAAATATACTTCCAAGCTCTTCTTCAAATGAGTGTGGGTCCATTTTGGGATACCATAGACCATCATCTTAGATTGGGACAACATGTTCATCAACACATTTTGGTCGAGTCTCTGGTCACTATTAGACACCAAGCTCACTAAATCCACTACCTTCCACCCTCAAACCAATGGCCAAACAAAGATCATCAACCAGATGATTGTGCACATCTTGCACATGTATAACTCTAAGAAACCACGTACATGGGATGAGAGTCTTCCCTATTTTCAACATAGATACAAGAGGGCTCTCCATAGCTCCACCAACCATAGCCCATTTCAGGTGGGGTTGGGATTCCAACCCTTAGGTCCCATTGATGTTGCACTACCTCGTGAAACCACACATGCATAATCTTCCCATGTTCAGTCTAAGGCCGACAAAGCCACCAGATTCATTGAGAGGATTTATCACATCCACCAATAGGTCCATGAGATTTTGTAGAAAGCCAATGCTAAGTACAAGAAGCGTCATGATCAACACCATGTACCGCACAAGTTTTAGGTGGGAGACAAGGTATGGTTACCTTTGTAGAAAGAGCGCCTTACAGGGCCCTATCAGAATCTCTGTCCACTTCTCTATGGGCATTACACCATCACCAACATTATGGCTGAAAATGATTTTGAGCTCAACACTCCCCCTTCCTTGGCTTGCACCCAGTGTTCAATGTGGACCTCCTCTGACCATATTTTCCACCATTATTGGACACCTTGAAGATCGCATAACAATTGACACCAATAGAGCTCAACCATGACTGGATGGAACACGAATACATTGATCATATAGTGGACACACAGGTCAAGAGCACTCACCAGCAGAGGATCCAACTTTATCGGGTTGTCAAGGTAGGGAAGATCCTGCACCAAGGCAAGTGGCTCACCCAGGGTGAAATTCAACAATAATTTTCTCACCTAATGGGGGAACTCAACGCAATGGATAACATTGCTTCCTAAGCAGGGAGGACTGATCCAGGTGGATATTGGTGGCCACACACCTATTCCAATTGGCTCCTCTTGAAATTTTTTAGTTCAACACATTTCTCTGTAATGATGACATTTCTTTGTAATTGTGGGTTCTTCACTTCTGGGGCTATCTTGAATCCCTACACAACATCTAGGTGGATATTGGTGGACGCCCACCTATTCCAACTAGCTTATTTTGGAAGTTTTCATGTCAATACATATTTTTGTACTTCCAAGGCCATTTTGGGGCCCTAAACAATGTTTTTTTAGCTTGCCACAATCAAACTTTAGACAGATTCAAAGTTTTATGACATAACGAAAAGACCTTTCCAATGGGTTATCACACGCCTAAAATGGAGGTCATATGCAAAAGTTACGACCCCGAGAAGTTGAGGTACTAATTTACCCATCGGGGCCCACATAAGTTTTGGCGTTTCATCTCCTAGGGTTATGTTTTTGGATGTCTAGGGTTTTTGGATTCATGAGTAATGTTAAAAAGGCCTCTGGAGCCTCATTGTAATCATTCTGCTCAAATGAATGTGCATAGTAGCCACATCTCTTCTCAGAGATAGCTACCACCCTTCGAACAAGTTGTTTTCAGTTCTGCAGTTTTACAGTTTCAACCTATTTACTTTATTCAATAGAAGTTATTGTTCACTGGATATATGTTTTTGTTCTCCGTATCTCTATGTTATTGTATTCAATCTGTTATTCATTTCATTCCACTCATAAATACAGATCACCTTCACAACATTCTAACCATTGGAAGGAATATCTTCAATTTTTCCCATTATTAAGCTCGTTAAGCACTTTTTGATCCCATCAAGGAGGTCGCCTAAGTAGGGTGCATCTTTCCCCCAGTCCAGATATGAATTTATTTGAGGTTGGAAAATTAGGGTTTCCTCACAAACCCTAGGTTGTAGAATTAGGGTTTCCTCATAAACCCTAAGTCGAGGCATCAAGTAATTAAAGGTTGAATTGAAGGCAAAATGACTTCTGGTACCAAGATTGATGAGAAGCTTGAGGGCGCTAACAAGTTCTGAGCATGGAAGTATAGAGTCGAGCTAATCATATAAGAGAATAAACTAGAAGGATTTATCGAAGAAGAAATTACAGAGCCAGAGGGAGATGAAGCTAAAGAAAAGTACAATAAAAATATGGTTAAAGCAAAGAGAATCATTGCTAATTCTATTAAGGATAACTTGATCCATCATGTTTCATCAATGAAGAATCCCAAGCATATGTTCGATGCACTATCCAAATTATTTGAAGGAAAGAACATCAACTGAAAGATGACCTTGAGGACACAACTTAAGAATGTGAAGATGCATAACTCAGAATCTATCCAATCCTACTTCACAAGAGTATCCCATATTAAGGAGAAACTTGAGGCTATTGGAGATTCAGTAGAAGAATCAAAATTAGTAATGACCACATTAAATGGTCTCCCAAGATCACGTGAATAATTTATTCAAGGAATCTTCTCAAGGAAAAAATTAACTAAGTTCAGTAGACTATGGGAGGATTGCACTCAAGAAGAAGCCAGAGTGGTTGCAAGAGAAGAGAAACTAGTCGATGATGATCAAGCACTTGCAGCTCATGCAGGGAAAGGGAAATGCAAGAAAGAGGTTCATAATCATCACAAGAAGTTCCATAAAGTAAAAAATTCTTGGAGAGATGACTCAACTTTCAAATTTTTTATTTTCCACAAGATGGGACACATTGCAAGGAATTGTCCTAATGCAAAAGACCGGGTTAGAAAAGGAAATAATAAGAGACATCATGCTCATGCCACAAAAGATGATGACCCAGTACAAAAGAGAACAAAATAATAAGATGATGAACAATATGTCTTGATATTATCCCTTACCAGAACAATCACTCATGGAAGTGACACTTGTATTATTGACAGTGGTGCTTATAAGAACATGACCAGATACAAGGACTCACTTTCAAATTTAGTTCAAAAGGAGTCACCTCATAAGGTGAAGTTAGGAGATGATTATCAATATCTGATCCAAGATCTTTTCATTGAATGAATTATAAAGAATTGCATTAAATGAACATAAATTAAAGTGCACCATTAAAGAAGGAAAAGTTCAATAATAGAGAGACATAAGCATCAAATCCGAACACAAAAAAATTGATAATGGAGTTCGTCCTTGGTGGACTACATCTCCTGGCCCTGCTCTCAAATGGGTAGGCCTTTTTATCAACTCAACAAAAGAATTTGGAAAAATACATAAGTATACCTCATTCTGAAATCAAGCT
>ML819529.1:63197-89308 GCA_009831015.1 Picea engelmannii
CTAACTTTGGCGAGGATTATAAATGTTGGTTGGTTTCTAGATTTGGCGGGGTCCCGTCGGATTTAGCGGATCTGCCAAATCTTTTTAATTTTTGAATTTTCGTTCACAAGTTGTCATTGGGAATTTTCCCACTGCCACATGGCAGCCCATGATTGGGCCATGTGGTATCCAACCATTGGGCCACGCCAACCATTGTACAATCACCCTCCCATGTCATCATACTATCTTCCAACTCAGTTGTCAACTCATCATGCCATATCACTGTACGGACTGCCACGTGGCACAATTTTACTAGTCCATGAAATGACCCAAAAATTCCAAATATGAGTGACACATGGCAGCCTTTGGTGTTTCCACGTCACCATGCTGACGTCATGTTGATGTCAACATGACACATGTTACCTCCTTCACACGCCACGTATGTTGTATGGATGTTGACATCATCCGTACTGATGCTGACATCAGCAGTACAGATCCTGACTCATCCCCCTGCTGATTGGGCTAGGTTGACCAAAATTTGACCACGAATATCTTTTGATATGTAACTCCGTTTGATGAGTCATTTGCGTCATTGGAAATATTGTAACGTGATCTTCGCGATGATGTCATTTTCACTAAGTTTTGAGAACTTTTATTATTTTCCCTTTCTTTGTCTGTTGAGGCCATTCTGAGTGTCCCAAGTTGCTTCTGCGAGTTCTAAGCTATCCTTAGTTATCTTTGGATCCTTTTTGGATCACGCCTTCCCACTTAGAGATTTTTGGACCACCAAAAGCTTTCATTAATCAACATATAAGTGAGGGAAGAGTTCCCTTACCTTGTCCTTCTCAATCAACTTTGCCTTGCTTGGATGTGTGCCCTTTAAGACTACTCGAAGATAATCAACATCACCCCTGCATGAAGTCCTCTTCCTTATGTCCAGGATGATATATTCCTTTAACTCATTCAAGTACTCAGGAGAAAACTCATCAAACAAAGGCATTGAAAGTTCCTCATCCTGATCCATGATCATGGGAAGCTAAAAAAGTTTTAAGTTCTCTACATTTACAACTGAGTAAATTTGCATATAAGGTGGAAGATCTAGACGAAAAGAATTGGTACCAGTTTTCTCCAAAATAGTGAAGGGTCCATAACGAATGGGCTTGAGTATCTTTCCTTCACCCTTCAATCTCTCCTCGTTGATGTGAAGCCATACCCGGTCTCCAACCTGGAACTGATTATCAACCCTGTGTTTGTCATGCTGAGATTTATACCGTGCTTGACTTTTCTCCAACTGTTCCCTAACTTCCTGGTGCACCTGCTAGATCCTATGGATGAAATTGCGAGCTTTGTCCTCTTTTCTTTCTTCATTTGAATCAACATCTCTCCCATACATAAATTCCAAAGGAACTTTAGGTAGGTACTCAAAGCATGTCTCAAAAGGAGAACACTGAGTGGAGGAATGTTAGGCTCAGTTGTAAGCATGTTGTACATATGGTATCTGTTCATCCCATAACTTGGGATGCTTGCTGCAGTAGCCTCGAAGCAAAAGTACCACTGTTCGGTTTACAACCTCTATCTATCCATCGGTATGTGGATGGAAAACAATGCTCCTCTTCAATTTGGTGTCCATTATTCTCCACAATCTTGTCCAAAAATCCCCAAGGAATTGAGTATTTCGATTCGAGATAATTGATGTGGGCAACCCAAAGTGAACCAAAACATACTGAAAGAATAGATTAACAGTCTACTCAGTAGTGATCTTATTTTTACATGGCATAAAGATACACATCTTGCTGAACCTATCCACTACAACATACAAGTAGTCATGACCCCCTTTTGACATTGGTAAACCCGCTACAAAATCCATGGAGATACTTTCCCATGGATGGGATGGAACATGCAGTGGTGAGTATAGCCCCAGTTTTCTATTAGTGGGATTATAAGTAGAACACATCACACACCCCTTTACACATTTAGTTACAACTACTTTCATTTGAGGCCAGTAAAAAAACTTTTGCAAATGAGCCATAGTTTTTCCTACCCCAAAATTCTCATACACAAGAGAAGTGTGAGCTTCTCATATTACATGGACTCGTTGACTTGTAGGAATACATAACTTTCCAATATGGTAGAGTAGTTTTCCTTGCAGACAATATTTCTCTACCTGTGCACCATGGGTTAACTTCTCATATACTTCTTTAAAATATTCATCACTAAAATATTGTTCCACATAGTTATCATGAGATAAATAAGTATTCTTCAAAGTAATAGAAGCAACAATAGGAGGTCTAGAAAGCATATCAACTACCCTTTTACTTGTACCCTTTTTGTACTTGATTACCAAATGAAATTGTTGTAGAAAACCCATCGATCTGTAGTGTCGAGATTGTTGCAGTTTGGTTTGTGCTTGGAGATACTGTAAGGGTTGGAGATCTGTATGTATGATTGTTTCCTTCCCTAACAAGTAATTTTTCCATTTCTTTACGCTTTGAACTAATGCATACAACTCTTTATCATGTGTAGTATAGTTAACAACAACTTGGTTAAAAGTTTTAGAGTGGTAACAAATAGGCTTACGATATTGCATCAATACTTCACCCATGATGTATCTGTTGGCATCTGTCTCGATCTCAAAGGGCTGTTGAAGATTCAACAGTGCTAATACTAGTGCAGTACTGATATTTTCCTTCAAAGTGTCGAAAGATTTTTGTTTCTTTCCTTCCCACTAAAAAATGTTCTTCACACTAGTTAAGGCATGCAAAGGAGATGTTATAAAGGAGAAGTTTGAAATGAACCTCCTCCAATACTGGACTTCACCTAAGAAGCTCCGTATCTCGGTTACATTTTTGGGCTCAGGCCAATTTACAATTACATTAATCTTGGAAGGATCAATTTTTAATTGTCCTCCTCCTACAATATGACCTAAGTACACAAGTGTAGTCTTGCCAAATTCACATTTAGACAATTTTATAGACATTTTTTTCCCTTTGCAAAGTATCCATTACTTACTTTACATGCCTCACATGTTCATCCCAAGTCCTGCTAAAAATAAGAATTTCATCTAGATATACAATCACAAAATCATCTAGGAAATGCCTGAATACATAATTCATCACACGCATGAAAGTTGTCGGAGCATTACAAATCCCAAACGACATAACTAACCACTCAAACAATCCCTGTTTGGTTTTAAAGGTAGTCTTCCATGCATCCTGTTCTACAACCCTGATATGATGGTATCCATTGTGCAAATCCAACTTAGTGAAATAAACGACATTCTTTAACTGATCAAGTAAATCATCTATACTAGGAATAGGGTATCGATTTTTCACCATAATTTTATTTAAGGCCCGCTAATCGACACACATTCACTATGTGCCATGTTTCTTTGGCACCATCATGATCAAAGAACCACAAGGAGATGAACTAGGCCTGATGACTCCTTGATCCAATAATCCTTGTACCTTCTTATTGATCTCTGTCATATTTACAAATGACATCCTGTACATGCCCACATTAGGAAGAAGAGAATCCCGCTGAAGATGTATATCATGTTGGATTTCCCTCTTAGGAGGCAATCCATATGGTTCTTGGAAAATATCATCATACTTAGAAACAATATCAATTAATTCTTTCTTATGAGAAGGATCACATCCTTGGAAAGCGTCGGATGTTTTGACATCTTTCTCCCTTAGGACCATGAGTACATATCTCTTATTAGTGTTTATGAGTCTCTTCATTTGTCCTACACTAACAAGTGTTGTGTTTACCCTCATGCTGTGAGATCTAACAATATATTCCACTCCCCCCTTAGTGAGGTGGTATTTTTTCTCATGATGAAAGAAGACTGATTTTCTATCATAAAGATAAGGACTCCCCAACACTATGCCACATATATCAAGTGATACAACATCCAAATCCACTTCATCAATCAATTTTGAAGCAATATTAAAATATGAACCTACATTGTTTGGTGACATTAAGTTTTGCTTTATCACATACCCAACCAAGATGATAAGGCTTTGGATGTGGTTCTGTTTCAAGACCCATCTTTTTGACAAGTACTTCATATATCAAGTTTACTTGGGAACCTAGATCAAGCAATGTATCTATCTTAGTGTGTTTAGATACAACCCTTATATAAAATAATTCATTCCTCTTTTGTTCATCATTGTGAGATTCATTATTGGAATTTGAACTAGCATGAAGGGAATCTTTACCTTGTACTCCAACTGCTGTGATATTTCCTTCATCCCCTGAATCAGAACCAAGATTGTGTTGCACTCCAACAATGATTTTTTTCTTCTCCTTTCCACCAATTTTTTTCGGTCTCTTCTTTGGATGTAGTTTCCAACAATGTTCATCATTGTGACCACTTTTCTTACAATGAGTAGAAGATGGCTTTCCTCCTTCTCTCATCACTGTGGCGGTCTTCTTGTCCTTCCTTTTAAACTTATTAAATGACTTATGTGGGAGATTGGAAGGTTTCTGTTGGCACAGGGGCAAACTCAGGGTTCAACGCTACAACAACGCACCAACAAAACCCTAACTACCAACCCTTTTAACAACACCTACGAAGAAGATTAAGTCTCACCCGAGGTAGAAGAAGGGGTGGTTGCAGGACTCAAATGTATGCAACCTTAGATGGCACACTTATCTGTGATTACAACACTTTAAAAAATCACTTAGCAGTTACAGTTCACGAATGTTTAACCAATAATCTACTTCACAGATAAAACCCTAATTACAGAGCACTGCAGTTTTAACCCAGATCCAACTTATTCAAGCACTAAGCACATTCACATAGGTTAGATATAGAATTCATCAATATTATTAATCACAAAGCATTAACAGATATATCTATCATTCATCTATATCAAAGAACTTAAGCAAGTAAGAACATAAACACATCAATACATCACACAAAGCATAGAAACACAGGATATACGTGGTTCACCCCCAGCCTGGGGCTACGTCCACCAACTCTTCTTTCTCTTTTATTATCTTCAGTCAATCATCTACATGCAGAGAGACACAAGATCCTACTCTAAAAGGACATGCTATCTACGTCCACCTCACCAGATCCTCCTTCCCCGAGCTAGGTTATAGCACAAAGCTTCTACTCAATCTTTTACAGTCACTCACACTTAGCCTTACAAGTCTCACACAACATGCACAAAGCATGTACATTATCACTTGCACTTAGCACTTGGTATCACACATTTGTTCCTTTGCAATTATCATACATACGCACCACCTACTTACATCACCTAGCTTTATATTTATATATTACAAAAGAGGCCTAAACATAGGCAAACCCATGGGCCGACATCCCCATACCCGTTAGATAATCCTAAAACCCAAAAGGCCCTAAAAAGGGGCTGGGATCCCGCGATCTCTGCTTCGTCTTTCACTTTAGCCTGTCGAAGTCCCAAAAGTAGGTCAAACTTGACCAAGGATCCTCAAAACTTGGTCAAGGGCCAACATGCCCCCAACACTCACCTGTGACTCGTACCAAGTCACTCTGGTCTGGATAGCTCTGCTTCGAAAGCCTCGAGCTTGGATCGAATTTCTTCGACCTGCTATTGTGCCACGACCTCCTGTTCGACGAACTCTTGGATTATTGCTTCGTTGACAGGTCCCTCTACGTGTTGTTCAGTTGCAGTGACGACTTGCTCCAGTTCTATTCCTCGGCCTTCAATCTCTACAAATAGTTGGAAAGCCTCGTCCAGAATTGGTTGGAGTCTCTGAGTCACTTCCATTAATATTCTCTAAATGGTGGGGACTTTATATTGTGCATTGTGCTGTTCTTGGGATCGCTTCATCCTTTCGACTGCTGATAGGGGCTTCAACTGTGCCTGTATTGTTTCTACTTGCTGCTTTGCCTCTTGGAGTTGTGACTCCAGTGCCTTTAATTCATAATCCTCAGTGAGTTGCTCATAAGTCTGGGAACTACAATCACTTAGTTGTTTACATTCCATGGCGAGGGCCTTGATTCTTTCAACTGCGCTTCGAGCAATTGCTTCTCTTTGATCTTGTACATTCGACGGAGTGTTGGGCACTGTTCGGAGATCTAATTCTGCTATTCTTTGCTGTAGCCGTTGGATAGATTCTGCGAGCTGCACTACTTGATGCTCCACTCAGTCTTCTGCCTTTGGCTCTAAGCCTGTCACAAAGTGAAGTGCTTTGTCGACTGCTTCTTTGACTCCCAGATGTTCTGTGAGAAACTATTCTTTTTCTTGCTTGGCCTATGCTCTCTCTTCTTCAAAATTGGCTTGAAGGTCCTCCTTCTCCTTTTGTGCAACCCAACATTTCTCTACCATTTCTTCTCATGCTTTATTTAAGGCCACTGTGGCCTATTCTTTCTCTTCTTACGCTCGACGAAGGTGGGCTTTGGTTGCATCAGCTAGTCTGCGGAGTTGGGTAGGCTCATCTACCAACTCTGGTTCTTCTGATGGCGGGGACACAGTGGATATTGCACAGCTGGAGTGAAGGGATTGTTGTAACCCTCTCAACTCTATCGTGATTATGTCATACAAGGCTTCTTGCTTAGCTTCATTGTTCTACAAAATGTCCTATGAAGCGTCTAATACAACTGCAATTATGAAATCAAAGTTATCGATCGTGAGTACAGTCTGAAGCTTCGACTTGCTTGCTTTGGATTTCTTTCGCGATGTAGGTTTCATGGGGGAAACATTCCTTTTCTTTGATGGATCTGTGTCATCAAGGGGGTTCCATGGTGGGGTTACTTCGCCTTGCTCCTTCTTTTTCTTCTTTCTCCTCTTTGTCCACCTTATCAACTCCTCCTTCACCAGGTGAATCTGAGGCACTGCTTAGTTCCTGAACATATTCGTTCTTCTTCCTTCTGCTACTGATGGGTACATTATACTCCTTGCAGGTAACTACCAGGCTTACAATGAGGTTTGGGTCAGACAATTCTACCTTAGCGACTGGTATAAGGAACTTTGCGGGCCATTCCTTAGTGATTTCTTCTAGGTCCTCCTCGGTGAGCTTATAGTATGACTGAAGCTCTTTTTTATTCTCATCTGTGCATGCGGTGATATATATGAAATGCCTATTTGCGCGAAACTTCATAAGGGGTTTGAACCTGTCCAGAGTGTTTGGCGTCATCCGGTGGAACGATTCGATAGCCCTTTTCAGTTGTAGGTAGTAGGTATGGAATATTGCATTTGAATGCCACTGTTTTCCCATGTCGCTCGAGTACCAGAGCGTGGTGAACTTCGCAGAAAATGGTTCAAACGACTCATTGTCCGAGAAGGTCGCACCTTCCGACATCTCTCAAGCTGTAAATGCAATGAGGATTAGCAACCAACTAAAGTGGAACTCGTATCTCTGATTCTGAGCTTCATGACAATCGAATTCTAGTTGGTTGACTAAGTACTTCACCCAGTTCATCTATAATCCCTCCATGCACTTTTCTGTGAGGTCAACCACAAACCCTGTGACCTGCATGGGTCTATTCTTTCAGACTAGCTTACCAACAATCAACTAGAAAGCGAGGCACACTGCACCATTCTAAATGGACTCTACCTTGTAGCCTCGCGTCCCCTTCTCTACATCGCCATAGATGTCTTTAGTCTTCTGTGCCAAGGCACGATCTGCAACCTTCCTTGGGTAGAAGTCCTATGGGTCGGGTCCTTGCATGCTTAATCTGGTGATCCCATGGATCAATGCCAGATCGATGTTAATATGCCTGTCTAACCATAAATAACTACCGTGGAAGCACGACAACAAGATTTTAATGCAGGCATTAACCTCCTAGTTCCTTCCAAAGTGTGGGATTTTCATGACATTAAGGATAGTGGACTGCGCGATGTTCCTGGTCCATGGCTGGGGAATGATCTTCAATCTCTTTCCCTTCGTCTTAGTCAATTACTTGTGAGGCGCGAGCATGCCGTAGGTCTTGCGGTCCTCTAGATTATAGTCACTGATCTTTAAGGTTGGAATCCTATCCAACTGCAGTTTGACTGTGTGTATCCCCTTTGGGAGGTACGCCGTGATGACTGTGTAGTCGAAGTGCCTCGGGACATTGTCACGATTCACCACGCCAGCTAGAGGTGAGATGTAATCGGGTAGAAAAGATGGGATTAACTTCACATTCACTAAGTCATCTCTGTGCTTGGTTCTCTTCTCATCTGCAACGCGGGATGGTCTAGATCTATGAGCAATTCATGGGGAGGCTTTCACTCCTTGCGTCGATGAAGCTTGAACTCTGGTGGACATCACTCTCTTTGCCATAAGGTTGATTAGAACTTCTTCGACGACTTTATCTGTGGCGCTGAGCTCGTCCGACATACACGCTCAGATCGGATAAATCAGGTGGATGAATGAATGCTCAAAGCAATGGAATAGGTGTCAATATCAATAAACATAACGCGGTAGCAATGAGTTCTCTTGTTGGCTCGAATAAAATTCACAAAAGTGTTCTTGGTGCAACAGTCGATGGAATAAGTAGACAACGATGTAACTGATATTCTCCAACTGACAAGAGGCCTTCATCAATGTAGTTCTGTCCATTAC
Organism: Picea engelmannii; assembly: GCA_009831015.1. Lineage (NCBI taxonomy): Eukaryota > Viridiplantae > Streptophyta > Pinopsida > Pinales > Pinaceae > Picea > Picea engelmannii. The sequence continues at coordinate 71,718 of ML819529.1, forward strand.
GGCGCGGTCCCAACGGTCTGATGACAAGCTTTCTGGTCATAACTGTTGTTCTAACCGTTCGAGGCGTCGGGCTAACGATTATAATGCTTTCAATGGCTATATTGCTCTGCCATGGTGAAGTGCCATGTTGTGCTGTTCTGATATCCCGACGAAGTTCCAGTTTTGCAAACCTTCCCTTTGTGAAGTCCCCTCTGGGACCTTCTGTAACTTTTCTATCTTTGCTCTCTTCTTACTGAGTTTTCTAGCCTTCTTCCCGGTGATCTTTGTCTCGGTATTCCTCTTTCCATTCTGATTCTTATCTCCTTTTGGTATAGTAAATTCACGCTGTTGAGATTCTTTCATAGGGTTCAAGGGAAATACCTCTTCTTTGTCTGGGGTAGGTGCTCCATTCTTCTGTGAATCTTCTTGTGTTCATTCAACTTCGACATCCAAGTTTCTGGTTTTAAATAGCTTCGATCTGTTCTCCTTTTCTTCAATCAAGTGTGTTATCCTCCTAGTCATAAAATATTTTAATTCTTGCTTCTTTTGTTCTAAGACTTCTTCTTCTTTTCTTCTGGTCTTATTTATCTTAATCCAGGGTTTTCCTAATAACATAGAAAATGGGGTGTTGTTCTCAATAAATTTAACAATCTCAAAATATTCCTCTGTCGTAGTTCCATGAGCACTCATAACTATCTGGGTGAGTCTTCCACATAGGGTTATCAACTTTCCTCTAAATAATCCCATTCCTCCTAATGAAGGAATCATAGCAAGCTTTCCTAAAATTTCCCAGGTTGTTTCTTTCATAATATTCGCATGTATTTCCTAATCTAGAACACAGTCTATGTCGAAGTCTCCTATTCTTGTTTCTATGCACACTTTTTCTTTGAAGATCTCTGATAAGTTGATATTTCGGTGATCATTCAGGGTTTCTTTCATTTGCAGTAATACAATCTCAGATTCTTTATGGGGTTCTATCGTGGTCTTAGTTTCTTGATCTTCCTTAGGGTTTTCTTGTCTCATATTCATTCGTTCAACCTTAGTAATCATTCTAGGGCAATCCAAAACTTCATGATCCATAGCTTGACAACAAAGACAACTAGATCTTCTACCAAGGCATTCCTTAGCAAGATGTCCTGGTCTTCTGTAGCTATAACAAAGAGTTAATCTTCTTTTTCTTTGAAATGATCCCCAACCTTTCCTAAACTGCGCACTAGGATCATAGTAGCTAACCTGCAAAAAATTCTTTCTAGGTTCCTACATCCATTTGTTAGTCCAAACATTATTTCTATGCATAGGAATAACATATCTTTCATTATTTCTATTAGATCTACTCGTATCAGACCTTCTTTCATCTAGCTATGCCCTACTTTTCAAGCTAGGACAAAATTTATCAAACATACCTAGATCCATACTTTTGAAACAAAAATTTCCACTTATCTTTCCTTGTTCAATCAAAACTTTTCATTGTTCTTACCTTTAACAAAGCACAAAGCCTTCAGATCTTACCTGTTTTCTTCAGATCTGACTTTTCTTCTTAGCACAGAGCTTCATAATTTAAGTAGACTACTGTGCACTAAAGCAATAGATCTATACATAGAGATTTCTTTTCTTTAGTTCCCAACAATCACAGTTTCAGGTCCCGACAACGAAACCATTTGTTGGCACAGAGGTAGACCCAGGGTTCAACGCTACAACAATGCACCAACAAAACCTTAACTACCGACCCTTTCGGCAACACCTACAAATCGGATGAAGTCTCACCCAAGGTAGAAGCAGGGGTGGTTGCAGGACTCAGATGTCTACAACCTTAGCTGGGACACCGATCTATGATTACAACACCTTAACAAAGCACTTAGCAGTTATAGTTCATCAATATTTAACCAGTATCTACTTTGTAGATAAAACCCTAATTACAAGGCACCGTAGTTTTAACCCAGATCCAACTTATTCAATCACCAAGCACATTCACATATGTTAGATCTAGCATTCATCCATATTATTAAGCACAAAGCATTAACAGATCTATCTATCATTCATCTATATCAAAGAACTTTAGAAAGTAAGCACATAAACACATCAGTACATCGCACAAAGCATATAAACATAGGATATACATGGTTCACCCCTAGCCTGGGGATACGTCCATCAACTCTTCTTTCTCTTTTATTATATTCGGTCAATGAGCTACATGCACAGAGCCACAAGATCCTACTCTGCATAGGATAGGAGATCTGCGCGCACCTCACCATATCCTCCTTCCCCGAGATAGGTTACATCACAAAGCTTCTACTCAATCTCTTACAGTCACTCACACTTAGCCTTGCAAGTCTCACACAGCATGCACAAAGCATGTACATTATCACTTGCACTTAGCACTTGGTATCACACATTTGTGCCTTTTCACTTAGTATACATACGCACCACCTACTTACATCACCTATCTTTCTATTTATATATTACAAAAGAGGCCTAAACATGGGTAAACCCATGGGCCGACATCCCCATACCCGTTTCATAAGCCCGAAACCCAAAAGGACCTAAAAAGGGGCCGAGATCCTACAATCTCCGCTTCGACTTGCGCTCCGCCTTTGACAACCTGTCGAAGTCCCAAAAGTAGGTCAAACCTGACCAACGATCCTCAAAACTTGGTCAAGGGCCAACAATTTCTTTGTGGGATCTTCTTGAACATGCTTTCCCATGTTCTCAAGGTGGGTGGCTTGCACACAAACTTCATGATGACTAGTGGGGTTAAACAAGAGCAAAGTATGACGAATATAATTGTGAAGTGCGCCAGTATACTTCATTAAGGTTTCATAAGAATTCGAAGGAATGGTTAATGCAAGAGCTTTCTTCCTAAATTCTTCTGTGAAACTTTGTATAGTTTGAACTTTACTTTGCCTTAAAGTTTGTCATTCCATCATTTCTTTATGTAAATAACCCAATGGATAAAATTGCTTCCTTATTGCTAATTTAAATTCCGACCATGAGGAAAGAATATTACCACATTTGCTTCTGTCCTGAAGTTTTCTCTCCCACCATACGAGAGCAGTGCCTTCCACCTGAAGAGAAGCCAATTTCACTTTAACTTCCTCTTCATCAATATGTTGAATATGACAATATACTTCAACACATTGGATCCAATTATCTAGATTTTTAGGATTAGCATCTCCATTAAACATAGGTAAAACAATTTTTACATCAAGCTTTAATAACGGTTTCTTAAAAGAGGCTTTATGGCTAGAATGATGAGAATGCTCAAAAGAAGAAGAACTAGAACTTGATGGTGAATATGGAGGCTCAGGAGGGTCTCCTCCAACCCCTCGATTTACCAAAGCATCATCATCAACATCTTCTTCCTTTTTCTTCCCTTTCTTCTTCATCCTCTTCTCATAGTCTCCATACATTCATTTGACCATTTCTGACATGCGATAAAAGACCATATGGAAGTTTTTTTCCTGTTCATCATGCTTATCTTCTTCTTCCATTTTCTTCCTTCAAGATGCACGACCAACTTCGGGATTGAAAGTCTTAAGAGTTCCTTCACCCTGCTTATTCTTGGCCCTAGTAAGCATTCACACTCAACAATTCAAGTCAAAGATGACCACTTTGATACCAACATGATCCAGGATCTTTTCATCGAGTGAATTATAAATAATTGCATTAAATGAACATAAATTAAAGTGCACCATTAAAGAAGGAAAAGTTCAATAATGAACAAGCATAAGCATCAAATATGAACACAAAAAACTTGATAACAAAGTTCTTCCTTGGTGGACTATGTCTCCGGGTCCTGCTCTCAATTGGGTAGGCATTTTTATTAACTCAACAAAATAATTTGGAAAAATACATAAGTATACCTCATTCTGAAATCAGGCTGCAAATGTTTTTCTCAGATCAAAAAACAAACAACACCATTGAATTCGTGGCGTCAAATTACCCAAAAATGACTATCTCCACGCTTCGATCCGACTTTGGAACTCCGGGCCCAAGAGAAACTCTGTCTTGGTTTTCGTGCTCTGCAACCTACAATAAATGATGAATAATTTACCTCAAAATCTGTGTCAGTTCGTACCCACGCACGCTCTCCTCCAGCTCTGGGAGGATTCATATTTTAAATAAAAAAAATGGCATTGTAAACAATGTGAGGCTGTTAGCCTAGTGGTTGTAGAGCATATATTAAGGTGTGTATAGTGGGGGAGGTCCCGGGGTCGAGCCCACGGGCCTCCCCTTTTGGCTCGACTGTTGTAATATATATATATATTTATATTTGACATGTGTTCGTTCCAATAACTTTTGCGAGGCTTCTAGATGTTGGTTGGTTTCCAAATTTGGCAGACCTGCCAAATATTTTTATTTTTTGAATTTTCGTTCACGGGTTGTCATTGGGCATTTCCCCAATGCACATGGAAGCCCATGACTAGGCCACATGGCAGCCAACCATTGGGCCATGTCAACCAATGTACAATCACTCTGCCATTAGCGTATGGTCTGGAAACTCAGCTGTTAACTCAGCCTGCCATGTCACTGTACAGACTGCCACGTGGTGCAATTTTACTGGTCCATGAAATTACCCAGAAATGCCAAATATGAGTGACACGTGGTAGCCTCTGGTGCTGCCATGTCACCATGGTGACACCATGATGAACTCAACATGACACGTGTCACTTCCTGCACATGCCACGTATGTTGTATGGATGTTGATATCATCCGTACTGATGTTAACGTCAACAATACAGATGCTGACTCATCCCCTTGATGACTGGGCTAGGTTGACCAAACTTTAACCGTGGGTATATTTCGATTTGTAACTCCCTTTGACGAGTTGTTTGCATCGTTGGAAATCTTGCAACTTTCTCTTCACGATGATTCCATTTTCACTGAGTTTTGATAACTTTGAATTTTTTCCCTTTCTCTGTCTGTTGAGGCCATTATGAGTGTCCTGAGTTTCTTCTGCGAGTTCTGAGCTATCCTTAGTCTTCTCTGGATCCTTTTAAAATCAATACCCCATAAAAGGCATAGGAGAAGCTTCCTACAAATTGGATTCATGAAAACCCTTGAAAATGACAAATATTTTATATGTTCCCGGATTGAAGAAAAATCTCCTTTCTATCTCATCATTGGAAGAGAAAGGATTTAGAGTTGCCTTTGTAGATGGAGAAGTTCTCATGTGGTCAAGAGGAAAGACCATAAATGAAACACTCATGATTGTTGTCCAACAAGGAGGACTATACAAGATAAAAGGACACTCAGATTCAACATTGGTGCACAACACTATCAACCCGAGTGAGTTATGGCATATAAGACTTTCTCACATTCACTACAAAGCATTACCAATCATGAGCAAGATGGTGACATGTTTTCCAAAAATTAAAGAAAATTATGAAGGCATATGCAAGGGATGTGCTCAAGGAAAGAATGCAAAGAACCCCTTTCCAAGAAGTGAAAACAAAGAAAAAGGAGTCTTGGACCTTGTTCACTCAGATGTGTGTGGATTAATGTCATCCTCCTCTCTAAGAAAGTATGTATAATTTGTTTCTTTTATTGATGATTATTCACGTAATAATTGGATTTAATTTTTGAATTGCAAAAGTGAAGTGTTCAAAAAATTCAAATAATTCAAAGTGATTGTGGAAAACCTATCTGAAAAGAAAATAAAGATCTTGAGGTCAGATAATGGAGGAGAGTACACCTTAGATGACTTCAAGACATTCTGCAGAGAGGCCAGGATTTAGAGGGATCTCACTACTCCCTACAATTCTCAACAGAACGGTGTGGCAGAAAGAAAGAACCGTACAATAATGGAAGCAGCAAAATCCATGATCCATGATCAAGACTTACCAATGCATCTATGGGCAGAAGCAACCAAGATTGTTGTATATGTGCAGAACATAAGTCCTCATCATGCACTTTGGAACAAGACACCTGAGGAAATTTTTTCAGGAGAAAAGCCAGAGGTCAACCACTTGAGGATTTTTGGCTGTCTAGTATACATACATGTTCCCAAGGAGAAGAGATCGAAGTTGGACCCTTTAGAATAGAAGGGAATATTTGTGGGATACAATGAATCATCGAAGGCATATAGAGTTTACATTCCTAGTCACCGAAAGATCAAAACTAGAAGAGATGTTACCTTCGATGAAGATACAACTTTCAACAGATTAAGGAAAAATCATTTAGATGAGGTCATGAATATCATGTAGCCCCAAGGATCGCAGATACATAGGGAGATAAGAATGTTGTACCAGAAGAATGTGATCCAGAATATCATGACATGACAAAACCTTAGAGACCTGAAGATCCACCCCAAGAGAAGACTAAGAAAAGAATACCAGCTTGGGCTTGTGAGATCATTCAGGATGCAGAGAAGTATGGTGCTCCAGATGGAACTTTTAGAAAAAGTAAGAAGCCAAAACCATATTCCAGTTACATGGTATTACTTAGTGAAATTATTGATGCAGCGCCTACCTGTTATGAAGAGGCTGCATATAAGAAAGAATGGAAGGATTCCATGATTGAGGAGTACTAGTCCATCATAAAGAATGATGTGTGGGATGTGGTTCCAAGGCCGAGAGATAAGTCAGTGGTAAGCTCAAAGTGGATTTACAAAATAAAACATTCAACATATGGAAGCATTGAGAATTATAAGGCAAGATTTGTGGCACGTGGATTCTCCTAGAAAGAAGGAATAGAATATGAGGATACATTTTCTCCTGTAGTACGATACACTTTGATCAGGACCTCTTGAGATAACTATGGTAATGAAATGGAAGATACATCAGATGGATGTAAAAACATGCTTTTCTGAATGGTGTGATTGAATATGGAGTGTATGTGGAGTATCCACAAGTTTTTGAGACACATGACATGCAATCTCATGTGTGCAAGTTGAAGAAAGACTTATATGTATTAAAGAAAGCACCCAGGGCATGATACAACATGATTGATAGTTTCCTTATGAGCTTGGGCTTCACTAAGAGTAAAGTAGATTCCAAACTTTACTATAAGGTTGAAGATGGTAGACCAATGATACTACTATTGTATGTGGATGCCTTGTTTCTAATAGAGGATGAAAAGCTCATCGCAGAGTGTAAGAGGAAACTTACTATAGAGTTCGAGATGAAAGACCTAGGTATGATGCATTACCTTTTGGGTCCATAGGTATGGTAGAGAATGAAGGAGATTTTCCTTAGTCAAGGAAAATATTTTGTAGATATTCTAAAGAGATTCATAATGTTGGACTCCAAAGCCATGCCTACACCTATGGTGATGAATTTGAAGTTAATAAGTGATACAACTTTAGAGACAATAGATACCACCATGTACATATAGATAATAGGTTTGTTGATGTACTTAACGAACATGAGACCAGATATATGTTTTGTGGTGAACACCTTGAGTCAGCATATGGTTGAGCCAAGATGTGTTCACCTAGTTGCAACAAAATATGTGATGAGGTACCTAAGGGGTACAATTGATTATGGTCTTAGATATGTTTCAGATTGTGATATAAGCCTACAAGGCTATGCAGATGTAGATTGGGCTGGTAGTGTCTTGGACCGGAAGAGTACATCCAGATGTTGCTTCAATTTGGGATCTGCTATGATCTCATGGTTTAGCATAAAGAAGACCTGTGTGGAACTTAGTATGGTCTAGGCATGGTACATAGCAACATGTTCAACATGTAGTGAAGCAATGTGTCTTCGAAAGTTACTTGCAAAGTTGTTTGATCTCAAGTTAGAGGAGAATTGCATCTTTTTTGACAACCAGAGTTGCATAAAGATGACAAAGACCCTAGTGTTTGATGACAATTCCAAACATATCGAGATCAAGTACCATTATATCCCAGACATAGTACAAAAGGGCATAGTGAAGCTTGAGTATGTTGCTACTGAGGGGCATATAGTTGATGTGTTGACCAAGCCTCTGTCAAGGGTGAAGTTTGAATACTTCAAGGACAAGCTTGGTGTGGTACAGAAGGACATACCCTTGTGATAGGGTATGATGTGTTACAATGGATACTCCAGTGAAATAGTATGGTACGCCGAGATATCGCTACTCCATTGAAATAGTCTGGTACGCTGAGATATTTCTACTCCAGTGAAATAGTCTGGTACACCAAGATATTGCTACTCCAGTGAAATAGTCCGGTACACATGGATACTCCAGTGAAATAGTCTGGTACACTAAGATATTGCTACTTCGGTGAAATAGTCTGGTACACATAGCTACTCTAGTGAAATAGTCTGGTACACATAGCTACTCCAGTGAAATATTCTGGTACGCTGAGATATTACTACTCTAGTGAAATAGTCTAGTATGCATGGCTACTCCAGTGAAATAGTCTGGTACACATGGCTATTCCAGTGAAATAATTTGGTACATCGAGATATTTCTACTCCAGTGAAATATTTTGGTATGCATGGCTACTCCAGTGAAATAGTCTGGTAAGCTGAGATATTGCTACTCCAGTGAAATAGTCTGGTAATCCAAGATATTGCTACTCCAGTGAAATAGTCTGGTGCACATAGCTACTATAATGAAATATTCTAGTACGCTGAGATATTGCTACTCCAATGAAATAGTCTGGTATGCATCTTACACTATTGTGCAAACTAGTTGGAGTGTCGACCAGTAGCGTCGGAGGGTTAACAACTAGAGGACCAACCTGTGTGGTTGGAGGAGATTCCCAACTAGAGTGTTGATCAATAGCATTGAAGGTTACTAGATGGAGAGCCAACCAGTAGTTTTGGAGGTGTTTTCTAGCTTGGAGTGCGAACCAATAGTGTTGGAGGTGATTTCCATCTAGACGACTATTGTATGACTATGATGGTTATGCTCGTGATATGATCTGGGTGATCATGAGATAACTTGTGTGGCTATGGTGATGCTACCTATAGACTGGTTTGCAAGATTGTGTGAGTCTTGCCCATGCCATGTGAGATGGATGGATGTGTTTAAGACCATTACATGAAGAACATCTTAGTTAATACCTCCCTAGATAAGAGGGAGTGTTGATGTTTTGGTAGCTGTGGGAGGTATTAACCTCCATGTGTAACCTTTAGACTTAGAATGGAATATTCTGGAAGCAAGAGGACCATTAAACAAATGTTAGAAAACCCTAGGAGAGAAGTCGACTTCAAGAGAAATAATAATAAAGTAATAGATGCATCTAGAAGAAGAAGTTGGCCCCGGTCAACTGGACATGACAATATAAATAGGTAGGCGCCTAGCTCATTTGGACACACTGCTTTGGGGAACCCCCCCCCCCCAGTTAGGGTCTAGTGGCTAGGCAGAGCAATGACTCCTTAAAAGACAAAAATTGACCTATTCTTATGCAATTTCAGAAACCCTAATGATTTCTTTTAGACCAGGGAAAAAATAAAAATATAAAGGTAGGCACCTTATGTCCTTTCGTTCATAGTAGATCCCCTTTGTTTTCTTATTTATCCTAATTTGCAGGTCTCCTCCCAAAGCTGACCTAAAACAACACAAAGAGTAATCTACAAAAGCATATATGCAATCATTATTCACATGAAAATGTACTAATTCTCATGAAATAAGCCATAAACATTCAAACATATTCATAAGAACATAGACTCATGAATTGGGAAAGGAAAGCTATATTTTATTGATAACATATAAAGAAGATTACAACCAGACTCTTTGACATTGACACCGCTCTATGAACCTCACCTGGGCTCTTCCAATAAGACTCCAAGTGCATTAATCCCACAATAACTAGCAAATCCTCACAATCAACATGCAAAACTAAGGGGTTTGATGGATTGCATAAAGAGGATGAGAGAATGAGATTGCTGAGGATGGATACGCATAACTAGATGCATAGGCTCAGAGAGAGAAGGAGAAATTTAGGCAGAGTTTCCTTGCTTCTTCATTCTATATCCTCAAATGACCCCCCTAGAGCCCTTTTATATGGAAATTTGATGGTTATTCGGTTCTTAGAAGGGATACGAGAGGTAAAAATGGATATGCAACTCAACATAGCCCGTAAACCTTGTCGGGAAGAACAAAATTTTAATTTTTTGCAAATTTTGTGAGTATATGCAGACTGTCTATGTATCAACTAGCGTATGTATGCGTGTTGCTTGCATATTAGGGCACATACACCTTGAAAAAAATAATTTTTAACAAGGAAACTCAACAAAAGTTATTTGCAAGTGTGTATATGGATGAGCCATGGAAAACAATGCACAATGGTGGAATTTTGGACTATAATAGATGCCCCCTAATGTGTGAGGTCAACAGAGAAATTGATTTCCAAAATACATTACAATTTCTTAGGGAAAACACTGAGTAAAGTGAGTCCAAGCAAGTGTTCGTGAGCATATGATTTGCAATAATATCAATCTCTTCGAGGCAGGCATACCCATGCTTAGGACTAACTAGTCATGGATTCCAATCAAGTACACTGCAAATCCATGTCAGATATATATAATAATCATGGCCATGTGAAATATATATAGTGGATCCATGTCAACAGGGATCGTAGCCATGAACAATACAAAGTGGAGCTACATATCAAAATCATCAGAAGATATATGAGTACAATAACATATACAAGCTGATCCTCAGGAAGCATGAATGTCTGTAGCTAGATATGATAGCTTCATAACTTGAGAAAAAACTTCAAGATCTTCAAAAATTAGGTAGGAGTATAATAAGAGTGTAAGACTCACTACCCTAGGGTCTTTGACAAGTCGTCCAAAAATACTGGAGGATGTCGAACATCAGGCACAAAACTTCATTAATTATGAATATGGACTTGATAGGACTCTCGGGATGGTCGATGTACAAAGGTCAAGAGACTTACTGCAGGATGGCCGACTCAAGTTGTAAAACTTCACTTGGACAAAAGCACGACATATAAAGTGACTCAGACAATATGTTATTTTCATAAATCTGTGACACAGGAGGCATCACAAACTCTCCATATGTTTGGAAGAGTAACCAAATGAAGGAGGACGCAAATCTATGTAACGAGAACAACTTCCTAAGGTCATGCTAAATCCAAAAACTGAATGAAATACTCAAGGGCGTGCTTCGTCCAAGGGTGACAAGATTGCTACCAATAAAAAAAGATAATTCTTCCCTTTCCCCTCTTTTTGGAATATTTTTTTTTTCTTTTTCATATATTTAACGAGCTTGAAAAAGAATAAAATAATGCTACAATACAAAGGAGGAACGCGTATCGCAAGCAATCAAACAAGTTCCAAGCGCATGGAACATACTGATGCTTAGTGCAAGGAGACATTGCAGGATAATGACACTCGAGAAAATTCCTCCATGGGTCAGGGTGTTAGATCGCAAAGGAAAAAATGCTACAAGGCCTGCACTTAAGGAATTCTCTAAAAGTTTAGCAACATCGAAATGGAGCCGACATTAGGTGAAATACGCAAGAGTGAGACATGAAATGCGATTACAGATTGACACAAAGAAAAAGGAGATTCATTCAATGTAAATTTTTACGATCCTAGAGAAGGTAAGCTTGACGATTTTTCACTTTTACAGAGTCTGAAAAACACTAAAAGAAGACTCCAAAGTGTTTTTTTTCATACATTTAGATCCCCAATTCTGAAAAAGGATAAAATAATACTTGGGAATACTCTCTAGACGATACGTATATCCAGGGGTTCACTTTTTTTTGTAAGTTGAGTCTCTGAGGTTAGGAAAAGGTTTGAAATTATACCAAGGAGAACTATGGTTCCCTTTTTGTAAGTTAAGTTCCCCAGGTCCGAAAAAGGGATAAAATAATACCTGGGAAAACTCTCTCGATGGGATGTATCCCCTGAGGTATTCATTTTTCCTAGTTAATCTATTGGTCAGAAAAAAAAGGGGTAAACTTGTACCAAATAGATGTTCTTTATGGACCAATTAATGAGTGTGAAAGAAACAAGGCCACTCGTAGATATTTTCCTATTTAGGGAGTCTGAAAAGGGCTTAAAGAAGACTCCAGGGGTTTCCTTTTTTGTAAATAATCTCCAAGGCCCAAAAAAGAGATAAACCAAAACCAAGGAGAATGGCCCTTTTTCATAAATTTAGTCCCTTAGACCCGAAAAATGGATAAATGTATACCTGGGAATACTCTCCTAGCGAACCGTAGCTCCCAGGGTGTACCTTTTTCATAAATTAGCCATCTAGACATATGTGCCTTCAAATTTCATTTTGGCAAGCGTGAAGGGAAACAAAATTGCTCAACCATCTTTTCAATTTTATGGAGTCTGAAAAGAGCTTAAAGGAGACTCTGATGGGGGCTTCTTTTCACAAGTAATCTAAATGAGGTAAAAAAGGATAAATAATATCTCGCTAGATGTTGCTTTCATAGTTTAAGTGAGATTGAAAGAAGACAAACCATGCTCTAGGGGAGTCCCATGGGAAAGGATGAAAATGATGACTAGGGAGGAAAATGAGGCTTCTAACACAAAGTCATGATGGGACTAAAGAGAATCCCAAGCCTATGGATAAATTACAACCTGGTCGCCTGTTACAACAAATTTTGCCTGACCCCATGCAACTTGCTTGGATGGCCTTTCCATTTCCCTATGCAGACTTGAAGTTCCCTTTTGTACCTTCCAGATCCAAAAAAACATATTTTTCCACATATACGCATCCTATTAGTTATACAACAAGCGTATACATAGGTTTCTCCACTACATCCTGCGTACATCGGGTTTGGTGCTCAAAAATACAAATAATGTTGGGTTTCCATGCCATTTCATGAGATCTATGATCCTTGAGCTTTCATAAACTGGAAATGCTCCGATTCGACCCTTCAATTCCATTTGAAGACTATAAATTGAGCCATATCCAACCCTTGAAGATAATTCAACATTTCAACTTTTAGAGCAAAGACACTCTGGAGAAATTTCACTTCATATTGAGTCTGCATACCTTTGTCCTTGAAAGTCTGAACTCCTTGTTCAACCCCCAAGATCTTCCTTCTTTGTGATGGAGAACCTCATTGACTCATTTATATGAGCTTGCATTTGGTCTAGGATTGAAGTGGTGGAGGCCCAACTGGAGGGACTTAGTTTCTCAGTTCCAATATGTTCCGTTACAGAGGTTTGTCACCTATGCACTTCTGTTGATTATTTTAATAGAAATACTCTTTTCTCGTCCAATTGATATCTTGAAATTATTTAAATTACTATTCCATGGGTGTATTTGTCATGTATGTTAATGGATTATGCTATATATATGCTAACATTATATATTATCACTATATGCTTGCGTATCTTGGTTTTTGAGGACAACTTGTAGGTATAAAGGTTTTAGTTGGGTGCTCAATGATGGTCTTCATCGAACGTCTGGACGAGGTAGGCTCTTGGCCTTCCCTTGTTAGAATTTCATTTATATAACATATTTTGGATTAGAGTTGATTTCTATGTGTCATTCCATCTGTTGTGGTTTACGCCATGCCATAGAGAGATTTTCCTTGTAACATAATTGGTGACCATACTGGGGATTGATCTTCTTTTTTGGGGTTTGGAGTGTTTTTATTCTTGATTTTCTCTCTGTTAGCCAGGGTTTCCTTGTTGCATGTTGCTTGACAACCTATTATTACTTTGCATATGAGTTTCTTGGCTTAATCCTTTCCATGGCAGTGTTTTATTGGGTATACGTGGTTTTTCCCTTGACAGACGTGTACATACACGAGCTGTCTTCCTATAGGGTGTGTATATACGCAAGTTTTTCTCAAATAGTTGCGTACATCAACTTTTTAGTCTTGCTGGTTGAGTTTGGTATTTTTTGGGTGAGTTTGGTTGGGTGTGGAGCCTTCTTGGGTCTATGTCCTGGCTATTGAGTGCTTACAGAGTGATAAGAAGCCTTCGTGTTGTTGAATTTTTGGGCAATATTCTTTCTTATCATATTTTTCATTGGTTGTCCTTTCACATTGGTCTGAGTGTTTGCTTCTTGGTATCCTTCTTGGCTTGTCTCTTTTTGCTTGTAGTAGGGTCTGCTTGTGAAGTTGATATTCAGTCCTTGCATTTTATTTTCTTTATATCGAAAATACAAAAACATTTTCTTATTTGCATTATGGCATTTTCACTTTTGATTACTTTGCATTGATTTTGACAGATGTGGAGAGATTGCAGTTCATTGAAATTGTAGAGATTGCATTGGAAAAATTGCATTTAGAAGCATACCATCTCTTTGAAATTCAAGACTAGTGCTTAACAATGTTTTTATATTTGCTTCTTTTTATATGTTGAGTCGTAATACCATCAGTTTCTCAACCACACCTCTTGAGTAAACATAAGCCATTAAAATTAACAATGATTAATTAAAATTGATTAGAAACAATTTTATTCTTTAGGATACACAAACAAGTATAGGACATAGGGCCTTGGAATATGATTTTGTGAGTAAACTTCTCCAAGGATATTAAACTAAACATATGTGTCTGACTAGGGAGTGGTGAAACCCATTGTGTAATTAGTGATGTCAAGAGGCTCTTCTCACACCAGAGTCAAGCACAAGGTCACACGAAGTTGGTTGCAGAGATACCCCTCTAATATCTTCTTAGCGTCAGAGATATTTTTGGGTTTCTATTCATATTTGGGGATCTTTCTAGTACCTTTACCTCCTTGAGGGGGTGTGCTTTCAATAGTTTAGGATTTGTTACCCTTCCCATACGGTGGACAAAACTTACGACTGTTCGCCTGCGCATTGATTATATTGTGGTGACTCTAGTTGCTTTACATAGGTAGCCACATATGTTACTTTCATGGGTTATTCTGCAGGTACCCTATGTCAGATAAGGGTTGGGAAACACACAACCTTTATGGAGGATTACCTCTCAGGGGGAATCTGACCGACTGTGTTGTTAAGCCTACAAGGGCCCTTATAATTGATTATGATACCTCTAATATTTTGAAGGGAGTCCCAGGCCCCTCTTGGGAAAGGCATACCTACTCTAGTGAGGGAGGCCCCTTTTCAACCACTATATCATGTTTGTGTGCATTGGCCTTTTTGTTTTATTTTGGTGTTCTCTCTGATTATTAGTTGGCCCTAGGATTAGGTTTTATATCTCAAGTCTTGAGTCATCGTGGAACAAGACCAAATTCCTCACAGGTCTCATTGTTTGTTGAATTTACCACCGCATCTTGATTATTTACCGAAGTTGTCTTTTAAAAGGTGTAAAGTTAATAAACATGGTACATATATCTACACCTCCCAGACTTTTGATCATCTAGTTATGAGTATTGAGTCAAAACCAAAATCCACAGGGAGTCCCTTGACTCCTATATATTCTGTGATTAGTGGGATCCCTTCGACTCCTTCAGCCTTGAAGGTTGGGGTGTTGGAGATACCCTCCTCTAGTGCTACCCAACTTGTGGGTTGTACTCGACCCATAGGAATGAACCCTTTCAGATCTCCTTTTAGTACACCAGGTTACAATTCTCAGTCAATACCTTCGGTCTCTAGTCCCTTTTCTTTTGGTATGCCCAACATGACATCGAAACTCTCATCCACCATTCCAGCGGCTAATGTGAATCATAGTTTTTGACATGGGGGCATGGCTCCTCTGTATGCTCCTCTCTCGTTTGGTGGAGGACATATTCCCCAAACGAATCCTACAATTGGAGGTTGGACGAATCCTACAGTTGGAGGTTGGATTCCTCTTTCTTTTAGGCCTAATCCTAGTCTCAATTCTCCTAGATGGAGTGCTCAACCGAGCGAACAAGTCACTTTCTATATTCCATATTTTATCCCTTATTCCTCCATGCCAATTCCAAAAAAAACATTTATTATGGAGAATCCCCCTCTGTCCTCCAGAGTTCCATACAGAGGGAGTCAGTTTCACACTATGGGAAACCCCCTGCCCAGAGCCCCTTCTGCTAGGTGCAACGTCGTATATAACCCTCATTATTTTGCTTCTGCGGGTATGGTGCCCATACAACCTTTTATGAATCAGATTGGATGAAGATATTATCCTACCGAATAGGGCCATAGAATATACCAAAACCCTGGATGCCCTGCAATCCCTCAACCCTAATCTTTCCCAGGAGCATGGGCTCAAACAACGCAACCCCGACTCCCTTTTCTAGCCATGCTTAATCTGCTAGATTTGTCAAAATTAATGAATGACCCTCTACCTCATGATCCATTATGGCCCACTGTCCCCACCAAGATTCCTTCGAACATTCCAAAATTTGAAGGCAAGACTGACGAGGATCCAGGTGATCATGCCACTACTTTTCATCTTTGGTGCTCGTCTAACTGCCTGAACGATGATTCTATTCGTTTGAGGCTATTTAAAAACACCCTCATGGGGGTCCCCGTGAAATGGTACATTGAGCTATTGGGGGGAAAATAAAAAAAGTTTAATCAGAGGGTTTTGGTCTTTCTCAACCACTTCGAGATGTCGATTCGTTACGATGCTGGCATAGAACTTTTGTCATCCCTTCGCCAAGATAAAGCCACACATATCTCAAACCATAGACAAGAGTGACATAGCCATAAGAGGTTGATCAAAGCCTACACTCCTCCATATTTTATATTGGAGTGGTTCCTTCAGTCCTTATTGCCTTATATTTCAAATAATATCTCTACATCCAAATTAACATATGAGGAAGAAGCTATTTTCAAAGCCCAACAATCGGACCTCATATATGCTCAATATAGGATGTTGTATGAAATTATTCCTAATGCGCCGTAGTAGAACTATGACCCTAGAAAAAAGCATGGGCCTCATGCCAATGGCATCATAGGCTCTGCAAATGACAAGTCTACATATTTGGTGATGAACCAGTTGAAATATTTGTCTCTAAGCCAGTCTATAGTAGGACAAGCTTTGGCTTCATCCTCCACTCCCACTCAATCAGCGGATGTGCATTTTTTACAGTCTTCGGCCAACCCAAATGGTAACCAACAACCAAGAGGGAATAAAAGGAAAGAACGAGGTAATAATCGTAAGTGTGAGAAAAATAATAATGAATCCAAGGACGAAACTAACAATGATAGATCAAATAATAATGTTGGTGAGGGAAAGAAAGAAAAATGAAAGGTGAAGTTTCCTTGTAAAATTTGAAAAGATGTTCACCTTACCCATGTTGGTTGTGGAGCCTGATTATCTTCTTGATTCATAGGTCCTTTCTTTCAGCCGTGTTTATACCCCATGAAGTATTTATACCCCAAAAGTATGCACACTCTTCCACGCGGGGGAGTGCAGAGGGGGGGTACCCCCTCTGCGGGGTCCGGGGGGCCTATCCCCCCGGCTGGGGGTTCTGGGAGCAAGCGGGGGTTCGGGGGCGAAGCCCCCGAAGGAAAAATTGCCTTGTAAAAGTATATTGTAATTTCATTGTAAATCTGGACCATTCATTATAAGGTCACAGATCTAACGGTAGGGATTATGTTAGGGTTTTTTTCCCTAGAAGGCAACCCTCTTTTATGAGGGAAATGTATTACGGGTATTGATGATGGTGAATATTGTATTCTGAGAGAGGAGACTGTGAGAGAAATAAGAGGAAGTTACAATGGGTTTTGCTGTAGGTTGTATCCCTTCATTTGATGGATAATAATAAAGGAAGGACCTGGCAATTTCTCTGGTGGACGTAGCCCACACTGGGTGAACCACGTAAATCTGT
>ML819530.1:40831-54904 GCA_009831015.1 Picea engelmannii
CTCAAAGAGATGGAAGATCAAATGATAAAAATCAAACAGAATCTGAAAGTTGCCCAGGACAGGCAGAAAAGTTATGCTGATAGTAACAGAACCCATAGAGAATTCAAAGTGGGTGACCATGTTTTCCTGAAAGTGAAAACTAATAGGAGTTCTTTGAAGTTGGGAAGTTGCACCAAGTTAGCAGTAATATTTTGTGGGCCATTTGAGATCCTGGAAAGGATTGGGCCAGTTGCATACATGCTTGCATTACCTGCATCTATGAATGTACATAATGTGTTTCATGTTTCATTGCTTAAGAAATATGTACCTGATGCTAATCATGTTATCGATTGGACTGTGATTCAGGTGGAACCAGAAGGTGTCCTGCAAGTGCATCCTATGTGCATATTGGACAGGAAAAGCAAATAGCTCTGGAATCGAGCTATAGAGCTTGTAAAGGTCCAGTGGACCTGGTACGGTCCTGAAGACGTGACATGGGAGCATGAAGAAGTAATGCGGGCAGAGTACCCACATCTTTTTGAAAATTTTGAAAGACTTGCAGAGACAGTGTAAGTTGCACTGAAGACAGTGCAAAAATAAGGGGAGGGGGATTGTAGTGTCCCCAAGGCCGAGCCCCGTTGCAAATCATGATATATGAAATGAATTGTAAACATGTTCTATAGGCTGGTGAGCCAATTTTTGTATAAGATGGTAGGCTTATGTGTTTGTTAGGCCAGTGAGCCTAAGTGTTGAAGGCTAGGAGCCTGCTGATGTACTTGTATGTATGCAGATCGATTAATAAAATATAAACACCGCCAGGTGCAGACCGACCACGATGAATGAGTGAAGGGGGACTGAGCGTCCACAGAGTGGGCAAGGTATTAGGGGCTGGAAGGTGGAAAAAGGGGCTAAGTGTTGAGCCTAGGGGGCTTAAGCCTGGGTATAATATTTTAATGTTATTTCCCAAAGGACGTGTGTATTTTATTTATCCTAAGTTCCTGGCAAGGGAAAACGTGCAAAAAGGATGCATGTTATGGGAACGCATGCATTTTCCAGGGTGACAAGTGTCAACCCTAGTGCATGCAAATATAATAGCCAAGTTGAACCGTGGGAGGGGATCTCTCCATTCTACCCGACCGTCTGAGGTTGAACCGGTGTGACCTCTGCAAGAATACCCTTGCACAATCCCGAAAGGAAAATCGTGAGAATATCCCGTGATTACTGAACCTATTTGGGAAGCGCGTGTCTGTTTTTTCCCAATTGGTTGTTGCGGCCACGCAGTGCTGGAATGCGCATGGCATACTGGCCAGAGTAAGCTTGTGCTGAGATTATGTATGACCTCTCTTTTGATGAGGGAGGAAACTATGGTTGGAAGAGGCAGGTTGTCAGGCCTGTGAGCAACTCTTTCCAGGTGAAAGAGTTTGCTGGGAAGTGGTTTCTTCCAGAGAGTGCCCAGCACCAGCTACGGGCTCTGAGACTTCCTGATCCGGCCTGTTGCCGAGACCCAGAGAGGGAGGTTAGCACCAATGGACTGTGCGTGTGAAGGTGTATACTCCCGGGTGGAACATGCATGTGGGGAATGAGAGTCTGGTAGTAGTGGGTGTAAGATGGCATATTTGGGAAGAATCCTTCCAAATATTTCTGTGTTGTTTCCCTGTAACCTTAGCCTAGCCTAGGATTCCTTGCCTTGAGGTGGAGCTCAGTCCCAGATCGAGGGTGATCCACTGTTGAGATGATGAGCAGTGTCGTCTAAGGCTGGGAGGTTTGTGGAAGGCCTGCACTTGGTTGGTGGATTTCACCACTGTTACAAGATAAGTATCTAACTATGTTCTTATCACTTTTTGCATGACTGTGCTACTTAAATTATCATGATTTCTGATGTGTATATGATTTACTGTTAAATGCTATGGATTGTTTAATCGTAGCAGTAAAATTATATGTTTTTACTCTGAGTTAAATGTATTTATTTACTTGAATTCTTGTGATTATAAAATGCATGTACGAATTATGTAGAAGTGTGTGTACAGATTGTTATATAGCACGTTATAAGCTCTGGGTAAGCAAAAAGGTACACTACATTGGAGGTCATGCAACACCGGGGGTGTCTCTATTGCTTGAATGGCATGGAGTTGGGAAATGACACTAGAATGACCTTTTTTGACCAACTTTTCCATGCGATGGGAACTAATGACCTCAGGTGAACCAGCAGTGATGCCTTGGAATTTATATTGGTGGCCTTCTTGGTCAAATTGCATGGTTCATGCCTTAAAATTCATGAGAATGGGACCCAAATTTCTTATCCAGTCTGCACCCAACACAATGTCACAACCACCCATGTTGATATTAAACATATGGGATTTTAGTTGGTAGTCAACAATTTGGAGACGCATATTTTCATAGCGCCCTCCACATTTCATGGAACTGCCATTGGCAATCATGATTTGGAAATTGTTGACAGCATGTATGTAGCAATGAGTTTCTTGGGAAATGCGGTGATAAATAAAATTATGGGTGCTTCCACTATCAACTAGAATGATGACCTTCCGATGCTTGATGTAACCAATTAACTTGAGGGTTTGTGGAGCGGAAAAACCAGTGAGAGCATTGAGGGAAATGATGGGTTCTACTTCGGGAGGGTCTGAGGGAGGGGTTATGTTAGTGATTTTAGGTGACTCAGACACAAGGGGAGTTTCAACATCCTCTTCTAAAATATCCTCAGAGATGGCCATAAAAATCTTTTGTTCCTTACACTTGTGGCCTAGGAAATATTTTTCATCACAATTATAACAAAGGTCTTTGAGTTGGCATTCAACCATTTCATCCCTGGTCAATTTTTGGATTTTTAATGGGGCAGAGGGAGTAGTGGGAGTGACGGGTTTAGGGTGAGGGATAAAGGAGGGTTTTTGGTTTTGAGATGATACAACCTGTTGTGATTCTTTATCTCTTTTAGTAGCCTCCACCCAAGTCGAGGGTCGAGCCATGAGGACATGGGCCCGAATATCCTCCTTGAGGCCACTGATAAAACACTCTCGAAAGAAAGCATCAGTCATGCCCTCTGTTCGAAAAGCTAGGTGCTCAAAGGAAGCTATGAAGTCTTCTACTATTCCGGATTGTTTCAACTTTGTCAAACGGACCAAATGGTTGGTGTTCGTGTCAAAGCATTCATAAAGCTCAGTCACAAATTGGGTCCAAGCAATATACCCTTGACGGGAAGTTTTTCTCCATTTCCACCATTGCCAACGTTCTTGATCTAGATAGAGAAGACCATACCAGAGTTCGGCCAAGTCATATGTAATGCCGTATAAAGAGAAATAATGCTCCATTTGGGTTACCCAACCAGTGGGGTCTGAGCCATCAAATTTAGTCACATCCACCCGTGGAAGGCGTATGTCACATTGAAAGTGATGGGACTGAAAGGTATGGGAATGGGAGGAAGTTTCACCTTCATTCTTTGAAAGTGATTCAGAGAAATGGTCATCTATAGGGATCTTCAGTTTGGTGTAGAGTGATGCAAATACAGATTCAAGATGGTTGGTCAGTTCTTGTTTGACTTCCTCCATTGAGGACTGCATGGTTGTATTTATGGTAGCATTGATGGATGAATCGATGGAGGAAACAGTAGCACTGAGTTGTTTCACTTCTTTTTGGGTTTCAAGGAAACCAGATTGCATGGTGTTGAAGTGAACTTCCAGTTCTTGGCTACGGGTATGGGCCATGAGGATGGGTGAACTGAAAAGGGGTGGGCAGGGTCAAAAATTTTGCCGAAAAATGATATGGATGAATGTGATAAGGGCAGAGAGATGAATTCAATGGAATAGGTCTCAAATAATGGTGAAAAAATTTCCATACTTTTTTTTTTTAACACCTGCGGAGTTATACTTCAGTTTGAAGAATACCGCAGTGATGAAATCCCCAAATGCTTAACCAGGAAGAGATGTGTATTTACTTGGCAACCCAAAAACAGTTGCTCGACAATAGATCTGGTTTGTTTTAATTTGTTTATGTTTCTGTGCCCCAAGGGTTAGGTATTCAAGGGTTCTACTGACAAGGGTTTTCCCTATGCTATAGGTCTCTGATATATGTGTGGGGTCCAATAGTAGTACTCGACCCAATATCTCAGGGCACTAACTAAGGAGGATAGACCATACCCTTAGCCGTACTACCCGACTACCCAGGTACTAGAGAGTATTTTCTCGAGTGTTGTTCTCGGTGACACTATAGCAGTCCGATGACCAATAGGTTTATCTAAAGAGGGCTTCAGGAAATCTAGGTCGATCCGTACACAGGTGTTGTCTGATGCGCTACCACTTGAAGGGGTACCAACAGGGGTTACAAGGGTGGCCAACAGATGTGCGCTTACGAACCACTTGTATTTCCTGCATGTATGAATCCCTCAACTATGGGTTTATGTGTGTAACAATAGATCTCTATGGCTTAAAGACGCTGGAATACATCTCTACACTGAAAAAAAATTTCCCACAATTTCTGCCAAGGAAAGTGCTTTGATACCACTTGCAAGATACCAGATATAATAAATATGTAGAACAGAAATAAAATGCTAGAAATGGCAGAATAACAATAATATATCCAACATAATCTCCACAATAAAACATAAATGATATAAGAACAACAACATAAATATCACTTTGATTCATAAAGCAATGTTCACAAGCATCTTCGAGGGGGCAACCTCCAATCGAGCAGTGCTTTGTTACAATAATCTCCAAGCTAGGGTTTTCATACCCTCGACCCTTATTTATACTAAATATGTCTATCACGAGAAGCATCTAGAGGAAGATCCTTCTAGAAGTAGAAGATTCTATTAGGTCTTCTTACATCCACATTATTCTATTTTATTGAAAGGCCTTATTAATATTGATCTTTATTACATTTGAATATATTGATCTACCTATGTGCGGGTTAGGACCCTAATAGTGTTGAAGTTCAATGACTTCAACCTTGGTGATAGGAAGGTCTATATCATGCTTTCTCCATATAAATACCTGACGAAGACAAAGGGTAAAAACTCGAAGATCGTCCCTCAGCAATGGACTATGGACCTTGCTCAGTCCACCTTGCTGAATGTCATGAAGATCTCACATTTCAGAAGACACCAGGAAGTCAATGCCTATGTGAAGATACTGCTGTCGAGCTATAATGGTGGTTACTTATGGTTAAACCATTGCATCATGGTCGATCTGACACTGATCCACAATATCACATTGCTGAGCATGTAGGGCTCTGACCCACAGGATTTTTACCCTTGTAAGACCAAAGAACGAGCCTTAGTGCATAATATCAAAGAGACTTATGGTGATGTCGAGAAAGGAATGTGAGGCTATAAGGTAGCTTCTATTCAGAATGGAGCAGTATGCTTCTCATGTTAGCTCATTGTAGGGAAGTTAGTATGGAAGAACAGACCAACCTAAGTCACTGACTTTGTAGCCGACATTGAAGGGAAGTGCGTGGAAGGCCTACAAATGAATTGGACGAAGTACCTCGAGAACCAGTTGGAGCTTGAATGTAGAGAAGTGCAGGACCAAGGTTATGAGTTCCATTACAGTTGGTTGCTGATCTTAATTTCTTTCATTGCATGGGAGATGCCGGAAGGTGAAACCTTCCCGGATGTCAAGCCCTTTGAACCACTAGCCATGAAGTTTAGTATGCTGTGGTATTCCAGCGACATGAACAAGAAGTGGAAGTCCAATTCCATCTTCCACACTTATTACAACCAACTAAATATCGCCATCTAAGCTACGCCTCACATCACCCTGAACACACTTCATAGATTTAGGCCATTGATGAAATTCAATGCCGACCACCACTTCATCTACATCACACTGCGCATTGATGATCATCACCAACACTTGTAGTCCTACTAAAAACTAACGTAGTAAGAATTAGAAGAGATTACTAAGGAGTGATCAACATACCTCCTTATCCCAGCTAACCCCATAGAGCTCTCTGATGTTGATAGTCTAGAAGCCGTGCACGATACACCTGGACAGAGAAAGACCAAGAAGAATGAAGAAGCCCATTATGTCCACAACACTTCAGCACAGACTCCTTGTATCTCACCTAAGAAAGGAGGTGATGGTAGAGATATGGATGGCACCGAAGTTGAACAAAATAAATATGAGGTCACACCGCTAAGAGACAAAGATGATCCCTCAAAGAAAAGGAAGCTTTCCCCTTCGAAACCTTCTTCAAGGAAGAAAATGAAAGCAACTAAAACCAAGTTCGAGACCACCCTAACCTTGGACACTTCAAATTCATCATCGCTTCACTAAATGATGCTTCATTGAAGATAGAAAAGAAGCAAGAATCCTATAATATACCAGATATAAAATGTATGCAGAACATAAATAAAATGCTAGAAATGGCAGAATAACAATAATATAACCAGAACATTCACCACAATAGCATTGAAATGATAAGAGAATAATAACAGAAATAACACTTTGAATATGAAAGCAATGTTCATGGGCCTCTTCGAGGGGGCAAGCTCCAGTTGAGAAGAGATCTATTACAATAATATCCAAGCTAGGGTTCGCATACCCTTGACTCCTATTTATACTAAAAAGAAGCATCTAGAGGAATATCCTTCTAGAAGTGGAAGCTTGTATTAGGTCTTCTTACATCCACCTTATTCTATTTTATTGAAAGGACTTATTAATATTGACCTTTATTACATACGAATATATTGTTCTACCTATGTGCGGGTTAGGACCCTAACATGTCCTCCCCCTTAAATAGCCTTCTCCTCAAGGCTTGAGATGAGGAAATTGTTGCAGAATGGTAGCTGGTTACCAAATGGCATCTACTGGAGTTGTATCTTTCCACTATACTAGCACTTCCTTGATGGTTCTCTGACGTAGGCGACGCTCACGCTGGTCCAAAACTGCTTCTGGCTGTAGCCGAATGGATCCTTCTTCAGCTAACTCTGGAAGGTTGGTTTGAATTTGGCACTTAGCTCCAATCACATTCTTTAAGCATGAAACATGAAAAATAGGATGTAGCTTTGAATGGCTGGGCAAAGCTAACTGATAGGCTACTTGTCCCACATGCTTGAGAATGGTATAAGGACCATAAAATTTGGGTGCTAGCTTCTGACAATGCTCGACCTTGAGGGAAGTTTGCTTGTAAGGTTGCAGTCGAAGAAACACTTGATCCCCTTTTGCAAATTGACGTTCAAAGCGACCTTGATCTGCTTGTTGCTTCATGCGATTTTGTGCCATGAACAAATTCTCTTTGAGTGTACGGAGAATAGCCTCTCGAGCTATAAGTGTTAGGTCAACCACTTGGACCTTCGAGGCACCTGGTAAGTATGAGAGAATTGAAGGTGGCTTTTGTCCATATACTTCTTCAAAATGAGTCATGCGTGTAGCTGTATGGTATGAAGTGTTGTACCACCATTCAACTAGGGGTAACCATTGAGCCCACTGATTTTGATTTTCCAAGGCAAAACACCTCAAATATGTTTCCAAGCACTTGTTGACAACTTCTGTTTGGCCATCAGTCTGGGGATGATAAGCTATGATGAGATGCAATTTGGTGCCTTGTATCTTGAACAGTTCTTGCCAAAAAATTCTTGTGAAATTTGGGTCGCAATAAAAAACAATAGAGTGCGGCATGCCATGAAGCTTGAAGACCTGATCCATGAAAATTTGAGCCACCGTGGATGCTGTAAATGGGTGTTGAAGGGCACAGAAATAAGCATACATGGAAAGGCGATCAACAACCACCATGATGACTGATTTATTTCCCGATTTGGATAAGTCGGTAATAAAATCCATAGAGATATCCTTCCAAATAGCAGGTCGAATCAAGAGCGGTTGTAGTGTGCTTGGAGATTTGAATATTTCTCCCTTATTGCATTGACATACATCACATTCGATGACAAAATTATGAATGTCCTATTTCATACCATCCCCAAAAAAGGAATGTTTGACCCTGTCAGAGGTTTTGGTGAACCCAGAGTGCCCTGCTGTGGGTCTAGCATGAAGCTCAAAAAGTACCATGGATTTAAGCTTTGATTGTTTACTTAAATACAAATCACCTTTGTATCGAAGTTCATCATGGAGGCAAGAGTACCATGGGGAATCTAGAGCATTGGAATGCAATTGTTGGATCAGTTGCAAACTTTTGGGATCTTGTAGCCATTCCTGGCGAATGACTTGGAGCCAATCTGGGACAATGAATGAAAGAGAAAAAGGGATCCTTCATCTTCATATTTGCAGAAAAGTGCATCCACAACCACATTGTCTTTGCCTTTCTTGTAAATGATCTCATAATCATATCCAAAGAGCTTGGTCACCCATTTTTGTTGTTCTGGGGAGGAAATGATTTGTTCCAGAAAATACTTGAGGCTTTGATGGTTTGTCTTAATTTGGAAACATTGCCCCAATAGATAAGGGTCCCATAGATCAACAATATGCATAATAGCCAACATTTCCTTTTCATAGATGGATTTGCCCAGATTTCTTTTAGATAGTTGCTTACTGGTAAAGGCCAAAGGTCGACCCTCTTGCATAAGGACAACACCAATTCCTTTCCCCGAGGCATCACATTCCAACATAAAGGTATTTGTGAAATAGGGAAGGGCGAGGACTGGAGTGGTGCACATGGCCATCTTCAAGGTTTGAAAATCTTGAGAAGCAGCTAGAGTCCAAGTGAAAGAGTTCTTTTTGAGGAGAGCAGTGAGAGGTGTTGCAATCTTCCCATAATTCATAACAAGCTTGCGATAATACCCTGTTAAGCCAAGAAATCCATGCAAGCTCTTAAGAGTCTTTGGGTGAGGCCTATCTTGCATAGCTTCAATCTTTTTAGGATCCACCCTAACGCCATCCTTGCCAACCATATGACCCAAGTATTCTACTTATGAGGCGCCAAAAGAACATTTAGGCTATTTTAGGAAACGTTGGTGCTGAGAGAGTAGATGGAGAACTCAATCAACATGAGCAAGATGGTATGTCTAGGTTTTTCTATAGATGAGGATATCATCAAAGAAAACTAAGAAAAAATGGTGGAGAAAAGGACGAAAGACATGATTCATGAGGCTTTGGAAGGTAAAGGGGGCATTACACAAGCCAAAGGGCATGACCAAAAACTCATAGTGGCCCTCATGAGTTCTAAAGGTAGTCTTGGGAATGTCTACCTCTTTCATATGTATCTAGTGGTAGCCCGAATGAAGATCCAGTTTAGTGAAGAATTGGGCGCCACTCAATTCATCCAGGAGGTCATCAATGATAGGAATGGGGAATTTGTCTTTGATGGTAAGTTTGTTGAGGGCACGAAAGTTAGGACACATTCACCAAGAAGCTTCTTTCTTTAGGACCATGACCACAAGAGAAGGGAATCGTACTAGGGAAGATAATGCTTGCATTAAGGAGTTCCTGGACCATTTTATCAATTTCAGTTTTTTGGGAAAAGAGGTGACGATACGGATGGATATTGGGAGGAAGGTGTTATTGGATAAATCTGTAGGTGTAGACACTAACTGATCTCCCTAGATCCACCTGGATCTAGAACAAATCAAGACAGAACAATACTCTTTCCCTAGATTCTAACCATTGAATTAACTAGGAGGCAAGAACAAGTAACATACCTTATTATCACTTCCTATGGTATTTGTTGCTCCCGCTTCACTCTAGTTCTCTCGTGCAGCCAAGACCAAGACAACAAAAACCAACCAAAGTGAAGATAGCACAATCTATTCAACAGTCAATCTATGTATATGATCAAGGAATTATACAATAAAGTAAAAATAACTTTATGGGAAAGGGACATGCCACTGTATCATATTAATGGAAAGTAAATATTACAACCTGTGCCTTGATGTCGCAAACTTCCTTTCGATGGCCCTTGGCTCCAACACACACACTTGCTCACTTTTTTCATGAAGAAGATCAAAACCCCTTGATAGACTTGCTGGAGTCTCCAAGCTGTTGTTCAAGCTTCAGTCCTTCACACAATTCTTTCACCAATTCTCCAATGAATCTTTCTTAACCTTTTCCATGAGAATTCCCTCAATATATAGGAGAGAATGAATTAGTTACTTGGATAAGAATGATCCCAAAATATCAGGGAATCTAGTACTAGGATAACCATTCGAATGCCAACCCATTCTTCTAGAAGATTCCCTTCTAGAAGCTTCAAGAATTCATCTTTTTCCTTTCTTTAGGAAGAGTTCGCACCCTAGCAGTTCAACATAGTGCGATAAGTTTGCACCCTGGCTTAAGGCAGCCTGCGAGAATGGGTCATTCTCACAGTCAAATATACTAGCAGCCTGCGAACCTTCTTCAAAAATGAGTTTTCTGGGAAGAGATGAAAGTAACTTTTCTCAAGAGAAAGTTCTTATGAAGATCCTGAGTACACCATCATCAATACATAATCATGAAGACCAAAATCATGGGTAATAGAATGCCCCCCAAAGTATGAGGTTGGAATCAGTGACAGTTGAAAGGCTTTGTAAGCTGCATGTGTGTGTCGGGAACTAGGAGCACACCTAATCGAAAACCTGCGAACAACCAAGCATCTGCAGAATATCATATATACCAATTCTGAGGTAGGCATTCCCATACTCAGATCATAGACTGATGACAATTGTAGACCTGGGTTATGGCCACCAATCATACACTGTGGATCCATGCCGTCAAAATATAGCATAGCCACCAGGAATACACTGTGGATCTATGTGAAAAATTCAAATTGAGACGACATAGCCACAAGACATACACAGTGGATCTATGTGTCACAGAATATACATACTCCATCGCAACCTGGACAAAAGAGATGATATCCAGAGTCTTCAATCTCGTCACCCAAAGTATGAATCTAACCATGTGATTACATGTGTTGAAGTCGAACATGGCAAAAACCACTTGATTACCGATCATTGATGAAACCGTTAACAAGTGCGAGAGAAATCACCATTGATGTCAATGACTCCCAAGGTACCCTAGTACAATCCATCAAGTGAGAATAAATGAGTTGAAGTCGAATATCCGATGGAATCTTTCGATCAGGGGTCAATGATGTAAACCCTCTGTCAAAAGCAAGGAAACCTGCCATTGAGGCATGCAAGCTCCAAGGTACCAAATAATTTCTAAGTCTTGATTCCGGATAATGAGATGAAGTCGATGGAACAAACTCATCACAGGAGGGCCTTCATGTATCCCCCATCAATGACACAAAATGAGTAACAGATTTTGAAAATGAAATAGAGTATGATGTGAATTGGACTGGACACAGGGAAGACCGACATAGAGAGAATGGACAATTGCATATGGCCAACTCAATAAAGGTTTCAGATGGACTACTCTTGAACATATGAATGACATGACCAATGATTTGGCAACATTGACTCAAAGATGACACAGGGAATGACCTTGTAGCAAATCGAATGAGAGACAAATGGATTTCCCAAACCGGCTTCAAATGATGAATAGGGGGTGTCATGTTCAAGAGTGACACTTACTGCCAATCAATACGAAGATGATAACATATCCCTTTCCCAAATTTTCCCCCACCATTTCTGGCGAGTACCTCTTTATTTTTATGAAAGCATGAGGAGGATAACATATGCTTGTTGATATAAGCTCATCCTTTGGACGAGTGCCTCGGAGTATCTTTAACGAACCCTAAGAAGGAGTGGTTCGGCCCCATTACAAGTCTGTCAATGTTTGTTTAACGAGTCTAGAGATAGAAAACTCGAAGGTTTTTCATGATTATAGAGTTTGGAAAAACACTTAAAAGAGAACTTTCTCAGTTCCTTTTTCGTAAAATAGTCCGGATGAGACTGAAAAAGAGATAAATTATCGCTCACTAGACGCTTACTTCAAATACTTTATCGAGCGTGAGAATAGCAAGGTCGCTCGACGATCTTTTCATGTTTAGAGAGTCTAAAAAGAGCTTAAAGAGGACTCCAGGGGGGTTCCTTTTTTGTATAACCTTGTTGAGCCTGAAAAAGTGATAAAAGTATGCCCGATCGCGTTCTCATGTATTTATGAGCACAAGAATGGACAAAAACCACACTCGAGGTTTTATATAAAAACCATAAAAAATAATCAAAACACGTAACGACAAAGAAAAAATATGTCCGCATCCTTGCATAGGAACCTTGAAATCATTATGCCTGCAAAAATTACATTCAAAAGTACATTAGGGATTAGGGTTTACTCTCCAATTTCGATGTTATATTGCGGGAGCTATGAGCGTTCATTCAACGAGCCATCAACAACAGTAAGGTAGGCTCTTTGTCCTTAACATTTTCATGGTTTAATTTTGCAATTTTATTGGTTAAATTTCATTTTTGGGGTTGATTTTACAAGCCCTATTTGCGCACTGCCATTCTCACAGGCAGGCTACACGGGACCTGAGAGAATGGGTGATTCTCGCAAGTGACCCATGAGCAGCCTGCGAGGTTCTCGCACTATGCACACAGGGCACCTGCGAGAACCACAATGCTCAATTTTTTTTTTTTTAATTTTCCCAAAGAAAAAGAACCAATCAATGAAAATTGTTGCTAATCTTCTTTTGGTGTTCCTTGTGCAGATAATTGGCCAGCAAAATGGTGCTTGAATGGCGCAAAAGGGAGCACGAAGAAGATAATGCAATGGCCGAAAATCATCCACCTACTATTGCTGCTTTGAGAGATTGTGGACTCCTGAAGTACTTTCGTATCTCGGACATGAGGGCCCTGTAAATTATAACCTTGTACAATATCTACTACAAACTGATATTCAGAAAAGAATAGAAAAGATACAATGGCAAATACAAACATTACACAGAGATTTTTCACCTAGAAACCCAAACCGGGAAAACCAACATATATTATATTGATACATATTGTGTTACATTGTTTACAATACAATATACATATAGGAGCCAACGACATCCAAAACCCTAACCCAATGACCTGGATTAATCCAAAACCCTAATTCCTTAACCGGAAATAGAAAACCATCAGCAAAAACCATGTGCCGAAAAACCACCTAATATCATGTGGTCCCCGAAATATGTCGGCCCGGCGAAAATATGTCGGTCCGAAACCGGCGAAAATATGTCGGCCCGAATTTTTTTTTTCGAGGGCGCTACCCCCGAACCGATACTACTACTCGTGCAAAGAATATAACACATACCCAACATTCTCTCACTTGTTGTTTTCTTTTCACACAGGGGGTTACAGGGTTACATAGTCAACAATCCAGGGCAACAATGCCCATGGATCCTCTACACCAAGAGAACTTCTCAGTGTTCACAAATTTTGTTAATGAATCTGCAACATTCTTCAAAGTGTCCACCTTCATCAGTGATACTTTCTTTCCTTCAATCATGCCTCTCACAAAGTGATATTGAACATCAATGTGCTTTGTCTTTGAATGATAAGCAGGGTTCTTCGCCAAGAAAATTGCACTCTGACTGTCACACTCTATCCTTACAATTTCCTGTACCAACCCAATACCTGAACACAATCTTTGTAACCATACTTCTTCCTTACTTGCATGAGTGGCTGCCATGTATTCAGATTCTGTAGTTGAAAGTGCCACTACAGCCTGTCTTTTGCTCATCCAAATTATTGCTCCTCCAAACAGGTTAAACACATACCCGCTTGTAGATATCCTACGATCCAAATCTCCAGCCTAGTCTGCATCCACAAAGCCATGTATATCAACCACTCTGTCCAAACCTGGTCTTCCTTCGTAGCACAATCCATAGCTAGCACTGCCACACAAATACCTGAAAACTCTTTTTACTGTTTTCCAATGCTCCTTCCCTGGTTTTGACATATACCTTCTCAAAACTCCCACTGCATGTGCAATGTACGGTCTAGTACAAACCATTGCATACATCAAACTGGCAACTGCACTCGCATATGGAACACGAGACATGTCCTCCTCTTATTCATGTGTCTTGGGACACTAATCCGTAGATAACTTTACACCAACAGGAATAGGAACCTTGACCAGTTTACATTCCTGCATATTAAACCTCTGCAATATTGTCTCGACATATTTTCTTTGATTTAACCAGAGTTTCCTCCTTTTTTGATCTCTTTTAATTTCCATGCCCAAAATGAAATTTGAAGCACCA
>ML819530.1:119029-136859 GCA_009831015.1 Picea engelmannii
AAAAATCCAAGGGGTCTTGGACTACCATGACATCAATAAAGACAGTTTTCCCTCCCAAAGTTACAGGAAACTGAGGAAGGGTCCCTAAAGGTTGACTGGTTCTTCTGTTAAAAGTTAACAGATTCTGCGTAACCGGCGCAAGTGGAGGACAACCCAAAGCTTTCCAAGCAATAGAGGACAAAATACTAACAGACGAACCTTCATCTATCAACGTTTTGGTAACTTCCCAACCACAAACCTGTACTGTAATCTGGAAAGGAATGTAAGAGGGAAGACAAGGTCCAGTTAGTACATCCCAATCAAAATGGATGGCCTCATTACTTGGAGGGGGTTCCATGGGAGAAGGAGGAATACCCCCTGACACGACAGAGTCTGTATCAACGAGAAAAACATGGGCAGTATTGGGTTTACTCTCTAGCGGGAGAGTAGGATCGACCGATGGAGAGATTAGATCGACCACTGGAGTTTCATTCTCCAAGGGGAGAATGGGGTTGACAGGTGGAAACGAATCGACCACTTGGGTTTCACTCTCTAACGGGAGAGTGGGGTTGACCGAGGATGATATCGGCTCAACCACTTTGTCAACTGGTTCAACTAAGGACATGACCATATTGATGACATGATCAACTGGATTGACCGGTGAAGGGACCGGGGTGATTATTCCATCAACTACAGGTGGGTTGAGAGAAATCTTGCAATAAGCAGCTGGAAGTTGAGGCTGTGAAACAATCACGTCTTCCAGTAATTTCGAGGATTCATCTATATGAGGACAAAGATGAGTTAGATGACTCCCTTTGCATAACATACATGGGAACTTGACTCTACTTTTCTTCTTCCCAACCGTATCATGACTAGTTGACGAGAAGTCATTAGCATGTTGTTCAGAGGCTAACGACGTGGGTTGGTGAGGATGTGTAGAACATGCTTCTATAACCTTGGATAAACCAGGGAAATCCTTAAGAAGATGGCTACCCTTACAAAGCTTGCAAGGGTACTTGGGCTTACGAGTTGTTTGGGCAATCTTGACATCATCAACACTCCCAGCATGACTAACAATAACTGGTTGTTTTCCAACATGTTTGACAGTGGTTGGAAGTTTGGATCCTTGATTATTTTTCTTCTTCTTATTCTTTCATTTCTTCTTCTTCTTATTCACTGAGTTACTAGCTTCAGAACTTTCACTCGACGAAGAAGATGAAACAAAAGGCGACCTTGGAAGTGAAGAAGGTGAAGAAGACCTTACTGGTGAAGACGGTGAAGGATCAACACGAGGTTGATGTTCTTGGGGGGAAGTGCTTACAACCGAAGCACTTACTTCATTCGGGATTACCTGAGTGGAAAACAACCACACCGACAATCCAATTGTGAGACCTGAAAGGCTCAATGTAGTGATGTGAGGAGGACCAATGTTTCCATAAAAAGGAAAAATGAAAAGTTCCCCTGGAGCAGAGGTTCCTTCATTGGTCATTTTGGGAACTGACGCCATGAAAAACAAAAATCCAATCTAGAGTCCACTAGGGAAAACAAATAGCACACACTAAAAATCTAGGAAGCAAGCAAACAAACAAAACCTTCTCACAATGAACGCACTAGTTGGTGATGAAATCCAATGTCGCGGGAACAAAGTAAGAAGGGGATGAGATAGAGCGGGTGGAAAAGTTACATTGACAACCTGCTTAATGGACTTACACCCTGGTGCAAGCTCCCACACATAATCGTTGGTATACCCTCCAAGGAGCCCGAGTGAGTTTGGCCAACGTTGATTCCAGGTACCGTGAAGACTTGCCCCTCCACAGTCACCTCGTGTAAAGAACCTAGAAAGATAGGCCACTGTTACCAACAACAACAATAAATCCTAGGGGGGCAATCATCAGTCCGATCCACATGCAAGGGCAGGGTATCTAGCCTGAAATCAACTCAAAAGGCTTCCACTCATCATTGTGGGTATACCTTCTGAGTGATCCCCGTAATACATACAATCTCTACACTGATGTCAACAAAGCAGGGTGAGTAACTCTGCCAACACCAATGTGACCTAGTGCTTGACCCTTGTGTTAGAAGGGCTTCCCAGGACAATATGTTGGAAATGGAATTTAACACTCCCTAACTCAAGATGCTATGTTTGTTTGCATCTTTGGAAAGTTATATTTCACACCTATTCCAAATCCCTACAACTAATCTAATGTAGGTTTTCTACCAGAAAAGATAAAAATGTCTAATCAATTTTTATAAGCATTTTATTTTATGGTTGTTGTTACTCAAAAGGAAGATGGCATGGACAATATGGTGTTTTGACCGAATTGAAAAATTATGCAAAGATATGAAGATGCAATCTTTTCATTTCAATGAAATCTATGCTATGAGAAGGAGAAAACTTTTATCATTCCCATATGCACAATGTCCCAAAATATATTAAACTCATCAATATCAATCATGCAATTTCGCTACTGCAAATGCAAGGATTTCCCCAATCTAATATAAAGCAAGAAATGAAACCTTTTTGTTTCAAAAATTTCACTAAAAGCAATAATGAACTTTCTTAAAACAAAGAAACCCAAACTAAAAGTTTTCTTTTAAAGCGAACTATTCAGAAGAAATCTGATCTTTCCCTAGACAATTCTAAAGAAAACACACACTTTGTAATTGAAAGACACTCAAAGAAAGAGACTAATCCTTCAAAACCAAACAAAGCAAAAGTGGCTAAAAGCAACTCAAAGGATGTCAAGCAGACTGTAAACAGATCAATATAGGCTCCAAAAGTTCAATCCAACTGATCAAAGCAAAACTGGGCATCAAAAAATAGGATATCCTAATTCCAAACACAAATTTCAAAAGGGTTCGCAGCCTAGCTATAGGGTGCAGTGCGAACATTAGTGAATTTCACAGGCTAGACACAGGTAGGGTGTGAACACCTCGCACTGGACTACACAGTAGGGTGAGAACTTATACTATTCTCGCAGGCAACTAAAGGGTACAGTGAGAGAATGTCTGTAAACACAAAATTTGGAAAAATGACAAAAATTTTGAGAGAACTTTCAGATCCAGAGAGTCTTGATAGATCTCCCAAAGACTCACAGAACATAAACAAGCAATCAAAGAAAGGGAAACTAGACTAACTAGGAAACAATCTGTTCCCCAGTGGAGTCGCCAATTTTGTTATTGGATAAATCCATAAGTGTGGACACAAACCGATCTCCCTAGATCCACCTGGATCTAGAACAAAACAAAACATAATGATACTCTTTCCCTAGATTTACACTGTTGAATATACTAAGAGACATGAATAAAGAACATACCTTGTAATCGCTTCCTTTGATCTTTGTTGCTCCCGCTTCGCTCCAATGCTATCGTATAGTCAAGATCAAAATAATACAAACCAATCGAAGTGAAGGAAACACGACCTATTCAACAATTAATCTATGTATATGATCAAGGAGTTATACAATAAAGAGAAATTAATCTTTATGGGAAAGAAACACATTACTGTATTATATTGAATGTGAAAGAGAGATTACAACCATTTCCTTGATGTCGTAAAGTCCCTTCCAACTGTCCTTCGTTCCCCACACACTTCTTGCTCCAAGGATTCTGAAACCATAGATCTGATAGCAACCCACAATCTATATTGACAAAGAGCCACTCCAACCAAGCCAAAGCTAACAAGAACCAAGAACCAACAAAGCTAACCCAAGCTAACAAAAGCTAACTTTCTCCATGAGAATTCCTCTCCTTTTATAAGTTGAAGAGGATAAGGTGAGGAGGTTAGGATGATCCCACTAAATCATGAAAGAGAGTAAGATCCAAACCATTCGGATGCCACCTCACCATAGAATCTTCTCCTTCTAGAAGATTTGAGAAAACACTCATTTTTCCCACGTGCTGGAATGTTCGCACCCTAGCTATAGAGAAACCTGTGAACACCTCACACCCTGGTTGTAGTGCAACCTGCGAGAATGGGTCATTCTCGCATCCTGCCTATATAGCAACCTGTGAACTTCCCTTTTTATAAGGTTTTTACATAGGAAAAAGCAATTTCTTTTCTCAGGAGAAGTTATTCTCCCTTCTCTCTTTAGGAACTCAGGCCACTAACCCCTTCTGAAGGCAACAGATAGATTTACATCATTAACGATCATAGGGATGATGGAAATAATGTGTAACACAAGGACACTTTTGCGTCGAAAAGATATTGGAAGTGCTACAGAAACATTTCTACTGGCCAAAACTTCGACAGGATTTCGACAAGTATATCAAGTCCTACACCTCCTACATTATTTCCAAACTGACCACTAAGAAATAGGGCCTGTACACCCCTCTTCCTACTCTTAACACATTGTGGGAATCCATCTCAATGGATGACATGTCCGGCCTCCTATCCATCAAGAGGGGAAATGACTGTGTTTTTTTGGTTGTTGATCACTTTTCCAAGATGGTGATTTTAGTTGCCTGGAAGAAGAACATCATAGTAGAAGCCACTGCTAAGATCTTCTTTCAATGAGTATGGGTACATTTTGGGATCCCACAACCCATTATCTCAGACCATGACAGTCGGTTCCTCAACACATTCTGGTTGAGCCTCTGGTCACTGTTGGATACCAAGCTCACCAAATCCACTACCTTCCACCCCCAGAAAGATGTCCAAATTGAGGTCATCAATCAGATGGTCGTACATATCCTGTGCATGTACAATTCAAAACACCCCCACACATGGAATGAGAGTCTTCCTTATGTCCAACATAGCTACAACTGAGCTTTTCATAGCTCAACTAGCCACAACCCCTTTCATGTGGGGTTGGGATTCCAACCATTGGGCCCCATGGATGTTGCACTACCCCTGGTGTCCACCTCGACCGACTCAGCCCCTACTCCACCAGAAGTTGAAAAATCCACCTGGTTCATTGAGCATATCCAACACATCCTCCAACAGGTTCAATATATTCTACATAATTCTAATGCCAAGTACAAGCAGCGCCATGATCAACATCGGGTGCCACATAAGTTTCAGGTGGGAGACAAAGTTTAGTTGCAGTTGCAAAAAGAATGCCTTACAGGGCCCAATCGTAAGCTTCTCCCACTCCATTATGGGCCATACACCATCACCAAGGCAGTGGGTGACAATTCTTTTGAGATAAAAATTTCCCCTTTCCTTGGCCTACACCCAGTCTTCAACGTGGCTCTCCTTCGGCCATATTTCCCACCATTATTGGACACCTCAGAGATAATAGAGAAGTTGAAACCAACAGAGCTCCAATGATAATATTGTTGTTACACATAAAAAATAGTCACTTTGATAGTGTCGCAAGTGTCATCATTACAAGGGTCGCAAGTGTCACATTTTTCTCACAAGTGTCAGGAAAAGCATACTGCCATGATGCCTATGTCATACTTATAATGAAATCATAAAGACACTTGAAACAACTCAAACACTTCATTTGGAAGAAGAGGAATGGTTAACTGGGCTTATGAACCTTTTGCCATCTGAAAGAACCACAAAAGTTGGGTTTTTGGAGGAGAGCGCTCCCCTATACCTCTCTCAGGAGTGCTGGTGCCCCCCTATAGTCTCTATGGGAGTGTTGTAACATTGTATCAGCCCTTTTGGAGGAGCACTACTACTTTTGGGAGTGTTGGAGCCCCACTAAAGCCTACTGGGGAGCGCTATAACGCTTTGATGGCCCTTTTGAGGGAGCGCTACCTATTCTGGGCAGCAGTTGGTTTGTTGAGATGAATGAGGGGAGGATTGCTTCAATCCATGAAGGTAGTTGGATTCGAATCCCTATTCAAGCCATGATCTTAGGGAAGATCCCTAATTCAAGGAGGAAAATCCTCAACTCGCCCCAAAGATATCCCAAGTTGTTGAGCCTCTCCAAGGCTATATAAGCAAGCTTTCTCATGGTGAAAGGGGGAGCTGGGTGGAGAATCATACCAAACTTATGATCTCATAAGTGATACATAGTGAAGTGGAGGCTAATCAGTGAAGCTATCATCATTTATACCGTGGATCTTTTGAGCAAGGGTTAGGCAAGGATAACTTGACGAAACTGCTACATTCCATCTATGGCTGTAAGTAACGTTTTGTCCTCATTAATGTAATATGCTTGGCCTGTTTCTTTCTAATTTGTGTTTGAAATTACATGAATTTGTCTCTAGGTAGATAGGTCTACTTTGAATTAATCTCAATATAATAGGAAGTGGTTTTACTTTGTTTTTCTATAGGGCTTATCGAGGAGCTCAAGATTGAAGTTCAACTCGGAGCATGCAGGGACAAACACCGGTAAAAGGTATGTCTTTCCTCCTTCCTCTTAATGCATTAGTTTGTGTATACCTAAAAGGAAGTTAGTGACCATGATAAGCACTTTATGTTTTAAGAGTTAAGAGTCTAGCTCTCAAGAGGAGATCTACCTATCCGCAGGAAGATTTTCCTTCAATAGAAATTGGTGACTCTGCTGGGGATTGAATCGAAAATTTTGGTTTTGATTTTTCCTCATAGACCTTGTCTTACCCTTTTTTTGTTTTCAGACCTTGTTCACCCCATTTTTTTTTATTTCATATGCTGATTGACTCTTTACCCCATCACATTCAGCTTGATTGTCAAAAGTTGACTGAAATTTTGGGTTTTTGGACATTTTTATGAGTTTTTTAAGCCTGGCGCCCTTGTACCCATGTTAGTAGAGTGCCAGCACTCCCTAAAGGTGATGGAAAGAGCTTCATAACGCCCCAGTGTCCCTTACACCAGAGCCCCAACCCCTTTTTGCACAAAATCTTTTCAAAAATTGCATTTTTTGAGGTCCAGACCCTGTTTTTTCACTTGCTGAGATTCTTTGTGATTCAATGCTTCTTCCCATTGAACTTTGACATCGATCCTTCTGAGGAATAAGCACCTTGATGTTCAAAGTTGGTGGCCTTCTTCCTTACTTTTGAGTTTTTGTTGTTGAGAGCGTGAAATCAATCCACTGCCTTTTTCTCTCTTGTCTGTCTGAGCATAAATTTTGGTGAAGGACATCAGAAGTCTATGAATCTTCTCATTTAGTTATTTTTTGAGGTCATTGTTCTTGAACATCTCTCTTTTGTGTGAATTGTTTGATTTTTCTTTGTTATCTTTTGTTTTCTGTTTGCTTCTTGTTTCAATCACAGCAAGAGGGTGTGTGTCGTGTGTGCAAAATCTGATCATACTTGTCTGAATCTCTTTGATCTGAAAGCATAGTTGGTTGGAGAAGTTTTTTGCATTGAATTAATAATCATTCGCATACAAACGACATAGATACATTTTAGTGATTGGTTTGCATATTAGAAGGCATTTTTTGAAAATGTTTTAGCATTGCATTGGATTCAATGAGAACCAATTGATTTGAGGACGTTTCATATTAGTGTTTGAAAGTGAAAACGATTCCTTCTCTTTCCCTTAAATAGGCGTTCATTGAAAAGAAACGATTGCTTATCATCTTTCCTGCATATTTTTGGGAATTGAGTCCTCATCTCATCAATTTCACTTTCGTACACCCTTTGAGTAAAGAACAACTGTAAAACGAATGCTAATTAAAAATTATCTAGAACATTTTTGTTTTTAGGATCTTCCACCAACAATAGACTAGGGTTAGCACTTTGGATTAGGCTGTGAGTACAACTCTCCAAAGTTTCCAAAACAAACATTAGCATCCTGAGCTAGGGAGAGTCAAATCCAATTGTCATATTGGTTTTCTGGGATCCCCCTCTCACATAGGGGTTATGCATGAGGTCGCATTCAGGCGAATTACAGAGATTATCCCTTCGTGGTTCAACTGTTTGTAGTGGTCAGATCGTATATTGGGGGTCACTTGGAGGTATACCCATGATTATGTGTGGGAGCCTCTCGGGTTGATTTCGGACTTGTTATCCTGCCCATACGTTCTGGATCGGACTGTCGACTGTACCCACCCAGGGACTCACTGCGAATTGGTGTCTTTAGTTACCATAATCTTTAGGTACTTACACAAGGTGACGGTGAAGGGAAGTCTCACTGTACCTAGAACAGACATTGGTCAAACTCACTCGGGCTCCTTGGAGGGTAAATCCACAATTACTACATGGAAGCTTACACCAAGGTGAAATTCCATTAAGTAGGTCGCCATTGTAACTGTTCCACCATATCCCAGCCCCTTCTCGACTTGATCATGTGATATTGGATTTCATCACCAACTAGTACGATCATCAAGAGAAGTTTTTTGTCTGCTTGGTTGATTCCTAGATTTTATTAGGTTATGTTGTTTCTTTTTGTTAGTTGGCCCTAGATTTTCAGTGTGTTCTGTTATTTTCCACAATTGAGCCCATAGACGATCAAGGTCTTCATCGATCACGTAGGATGTAAGGGCTGCCTCCAGAAGGCTATCAACCCTTACCTCCTAACCCTCCAGAAGACAACTACCGTAGAGATGTAGAAAATCAATCTAACGCTGGAAGTGCTATTGCTCCTCTGTTAGATAACTCAGAAGGTGCTTTGGTCATGGTTGAAAATCCCACTACATTTGTGTCGGTAACCCCTCTCGAACCACTTTTGGTTCGTTTAGACTCCCTTGGGAATGTCATAGACGAAGAGATCCCATGATTACCAGAAAGGATCTTTATCGAAATATATATGGGATCCATAGAACCAATCTTTGGTGATGAGTATAGGACTCCTGTTCATCCTAGCACCGCAGTAGAAACCAATCCCACACCTGCTCGTTCTGTATGGAGGACTTCATCGGGACGTGATCTATATGAACATTTCGAATCCTTTTGACAACCATTTCAACCTCATGACCCTCCTAGTGAAATAGGACCATCCGGTCAAACCATGAATCACCCAGTCGATCAGGTTATTCACCCTACTGCTACACCAACACAAGTCCATCCTAATGCTGGACTTATCACCTCTACTCATCCCCAAAGCACTTCAATCTCTACCCCCATTTCTACAAGCTTTTAGTCCACAGCTCCACATGTTCCACATGATCTTGCTGGGACATCTTCTCACCTGAGAACACAGACCCCTGTTGGCCAAACAGAACCAGTTGGAGGGCAAACACCATCCAATGTACCTTTCCCTCCTAAAGGAATATCTTTCCATGGCGGGCCTACCCCTCCCGGGGGCCAGCCCATTTTTAATACTCCTCCTGGAGGGAAACCTCCATTTTCCAGTCACACCCTGGTTGTAAATCCATCACTGGTAGAGGGGCAACCCTCATTTGCTGGAAACCCTTCACAATCATGGGGAGTATCTTCAGGAGGCATTTTTACCCAACCCCACATTGGGGGGTACTTGTATAATAACCCACTAGGAGGAGTATCCAATCCTGTCTCTTCTGGAACATCTTACGGGCAATCTTATCTAGGCGGCATCCCAAACACCACCTGGAGTTCTCTGGGACCACAGTCTTATCCTCCTTATGGGCCTCAGGTGTATCCACCTCTAGGATCTACTCCTTACCATTCTCAAGGGAAAAATGTTTATGCTCCCCATGAGAAAATAAATCACCCGACCTATAATGTTCAGAACCCACCAGGTTATGCCAATGTTTCTCATGCATCATCAAATCCTTCTTATCCTGGCCAGAAACAACCGTATGTAGGAGGACCTACTGGTTACAACGATCTACCTAACCGAGTCTATGGTCCTACTGGTGTTCCTATGCCGCACCAGTACCATTCGCAAATTAACCGACAACTACCTTTCCTTACGACTCTGGATCTCCTAGACTTGTCTCGGTTAACTAATGATCCTATTTCTCATTCACTGGTTTGGCCAGTCATTCCAGCTAAAATTCCTTCTGATATTCTGAAATTTGATGGAAACCCTCGCGAAGATCCAAACAACCATGTGATGACTTTCCATTTGTGGTGTTAATCAAACTCCCTCATGGATGATTTTGTACATTTGCGTCTTTTCCAGCGAACGCTTACCGGTTCGGCAGCAAAGTGGTATATTGAACTACCACGTGCTTCTTTTCATGATTTCAATTCCCTTGCCATGTCTTTCCTCACGCACTTTCAACTATCTATTCACTACAAGATGGGTACTGAACTCTTGACCTCCCTTCGTCAAACTAACTCCGTGCATATCTCTGACCATATTCATGAGTGGAGGCGATCACGAAGGATGATCAAGGTAGTCATTCCCAACATACTATTGGCGGAATGGTTTACTAAATCACTGTTACCCCCAATTGCTCACGATGTCGCTATGGGTGGTGCGGTCACAGAGGAACAAGACATCACTTGGGCTCAGTACTTAGATTTGGTTTATTCCCAATCTGGTACTTTATATGATTTGCTTCTGAATGCTACTCGAGATAATACCGATCCTCCTAAGCCATCATCCTCATCTCATGCGGATGGTGTTATCGGTTCCGTCAAAACTCAATATTTTTCCAAATCAACTACACCCTCCTCTACCTCCCCCCAAACTYAGATCTTTGAGGTGAATGCAGTTCAATCTACCCCTTCACAAAAATCTGGAGGTAAGAAGAAGACAAAGAATAAATCAAAAAATAATAATGAACAACCCAAAAATCAAACACCTGCTACCGAAAAGCAACCACAACAGAAACTGAAATTCCCATGTATCATTTGTGGTGATGATCACTACACTCRAGATTKTCCACTTCGCAATGAAGTGGCCAAAATTTTCCAAGGAAAGTCACAACCCACTGTGCTTACTCAGCCTTTTCCACAGTAGCAATCCATGGTTGCTCAAACCCCCTCTCCTGGGGGCAGTTCTAGCGATCCTCATGATGAGGCCTCGTTGAGTGCACATATTTATATGTTTAATGGGATCAATTTGACCACTCTCTCTAAAACATATGACACACCAGGTAACCCTGATAAAGGAAAAGACACTAACGGTACTGGTAATTTACCAGATCCATCATCATATTCCGTTAGTATTTCATTGGTTAATCCTCCGTCTGGACCACTCCAGATTGAGAAACCCACGTTCGACTCTATCTTACACCCTCCTAAGAGCACTATACATAAGGCTACCTTTAATCCTAGTTCACGTGCTGCCCAAAACTGCAACATTGTTGAATATTTGGCTCAAGCACTGTGCGCTATGTCTGCGTTAGAAGTTCTACAACACTACCCCAGTCAACGTAGAATGCTCTTGGCTACTCTTGGCGCTATTAATCCCGAGTCATCCAACCATATCATGTTCAACCTGGACAATTACACGTCTCGACTCTCCCACCAACTTGATTTCCAAGTTGATGTTATTGTTCATAACCAACAAATCCACCGAGCTATTCTGGATGAGGGAGCCTCGACTTGTGTCATGTATTTGGCGTTTTGGAAAGGTTTAAAATCACCAGCACTCAAAAAATCCCCGACGATGTTACGCGCCTTCGATGGGCAAGGTTTTCATCTCCATTGGCTTTTACAGTCCTTGCCCATCCAATTGGGTGGCAAAACTGTTACTATTGATGTCGAGGTGGTCGATGCTCCCCTCGATTACAAATTGTTACTTGGAAGAAGTTGGTTTTATGCTATGAATATCGTTGCCTCATCTGTTTTTTGATGTGTTCAATTTCCTCATCAGGGCAAAATTTTCATTGTTGATCAGTTGGATTTCTGCACGACCGATGCTCGCGCCCCTACTACCAACAATATTCCTTTCTTGGGAGACCACAAGATCATGTATGAAAGCATTGGTGTTGTCTTACTAAAAGATTCTAGCCTCATGGGTACCTTCCCTACACCACTTCCATCGACTACACATCATATTTCCATCATCGATATGATTTCGACCGTGGCCTATCAATCTTTGGAATCATCTGACCCTTGGATTTACCTTGTTCGTTGGAATTCGATGCACTAAGTGACACCATGCCACTTAGTCCAGCCGAAACATCATACGTTTCTACCCAATCCATTTCTCCCTCATCAAATGACCAACATTTATTGGCACCTAACCTTTCCTTGATGCAATCACGGTTGAGTTCCTTGTCGTCTGCAATCGACTGCATTTCCCCAATTTTTTCTTTTGATGAATCTATTTTGAAAATGCTTCGTATTGACAAGTTACCTCGGGATCATAACCACCACCGATCCTTTTTTCTTCCCCCTCATGAAGAAATACGGGAAGATATACAATCTATCTCCCCTCCTAGTGTTGATTTTCCATCGTCTCCCATGATTTCAACTTCTGACGATTTGGATCCGGTAGTGGACATGGTGATTTCTTTGGTAGGATTATTGGAGCCTGATCTCCTTACTCCTATCGTGACCCTCGACATGTGGTCCTTCCCGAGTGATTATCTTCCATCCAACGAAGATCTCTTGGAGGCCATGACTGAGTTTTGTCCCTTGACATGGTATCCTTCCAGAGCGTTACCGTCTTGGAAGCCCTGATCAGGAAGAAACCACGAGCATAGTTTCTCTTCTCTATGGAAATCTCGTTAAAAAATGAAATAGAGGCCCTGAGCATAGTTCTTTTCTTGTGTCAAGCTCGTTAAAAAATGAAACAATCACCTCTCTTGAACCTTCTTTTCATCCACCCTTCTCCTTTTTTCTCATCTACTAGAGAAATTGGTGACAACCTCAAAGTTGGTGAATGARTTGAAGCTTGGAGGGCATGTCTCCAGCCTTTGATGATTATTCTGGAGTTAAGCCACTAGCTTTCAAGCTGGGGGCATACCAAGCTGAGTCTTTGTTCTTTCTCGTGCTCGTAAATACATGAGAATGCATCCAGGTAGACTTTTATCTCTTTTTCGGACCTGTATTCATACACAAAAAAGGAACCCCCTGGAATCTCCTTTAAGCTCTTTTCAGACTCTCTAAACATGAAA
Organism: Picea engelmannii; assembly: GCA_009831015.1. NCBI lineage: Eukaryota > Viridiplantae > Streptophyta > Pinopsida > Pinales > Pinaceae > Picea > Picea engelmannii. The sequence continues at coordinate 131,824 of ML819530.1, forward strand.
AGACTGCTGAGTGATCTTTCTTCCTTTTCCACTCGTTAAACAGTTTGAAAGGGAATCTTTTGAGTGATAATTTATCTCTTTTTTGGCCTCGCGAGACTAACATTACGAAAAAGGACAACATTGGAGTCATCTTTAAGTTATTTTCAGACTCTCTAAACATGAAAAGATTGTCGAGTGATCTTGTTCTCTTCACGCTCGTTAAAGTATTTGAAGAAAATTTTTGTTGAGCAATAGTTTATCTCTTTTTCGGTCTCATCAAACTACTTTATGAAAAAGGAACTGAGAGAATTATCTTTTAAGTGTTTTTCCAGACTCTATAATCATGAAAAACCTTCGAGTTTACCTTCTCTGGACTCGTTAAACATCATTCATTGAAGGGCCCATACGAGAGCGAACCCTTACTTCTTCCATTTCGTTAAACAAATGAAGAGGAACTTACCAAAGGTGAGTTTTATCGAGCATGTGTTATCCTCCTCGAGCTTGTTAAATTAAAAAGAGGTACTCATCTATCTAGATGGGGGAAAAAATTGAAAGAAGCAAGCCAAGCAATTTTTTGAGAACATTACCAAGTAACTCTCAGAGTCGCCCTTGAACATGACACTTTGTCTTTGTGCACATCTTAATTCGCTGAACCTCTACACTAAACCAATCCTCTAATTTTTCCTTACTCCTTTGGGTCACCCGACGAAAGTCACAGTATCCATTGCATCATCGTGTTTTGGTCCATGTCGTGTTTCTGCTGTTTTGCCTCAGTGTTCAAGGGAATTATATGCCTCGAGAGTCAGCCATCACAAATATATTGTCTCAATACCCATGTCAGTCCATGTTCATTTAATCTACCAATTACATCTCTATGTCTGTTTAGTTTCGTTGATGGGGGATACATCAAGGCCCTCCTTCGACGAGTCTATTCCTGTTGATTTCAATGCATTATCCAGGAACTAGACTTAGAAACCAATTAGTACTTTGGGACCTGCATGCCTCAATGGCAGGCCTCCTCACATTTGAAAATGGGTTTACATAATTAACCTCTGATTGGTTGATTCCATGGATGTTTGAATTCATCTCATCCATTCACAGTCGGTGGAATGTACTAGAGTACCTTGGGAATCATTGACATTAATGGTGATCTCCCTCGCGCTTGTTAACGGTTTACATCATTGACCGGTAATCAAGTGGTTTCTGACATGGTCGACATCAGGACATCTATTCACATGGTTAGATTCATACTACATCAGGATCGATAAGAAGACCCTGGGTTGAGTGATTACTCTGATATGTACTTTTCCTAGGTTGCAATGGAGTTTCTCTTGAACCATGACACATATATTGTCACATAGATCCACTTTGTATTGGTCATGGCTATGTCTTGTCATCTCGTAGATCTAATGTGTATTCTTTGTGGCTATGATCAGTTCAGGTCATAAGAGTATAGATCCACACTGTATCCTCGGTGGCTATACCTTTTATCAATACAATTATGGATCCGCAGTGTATTTTATGGTGGCCATATCTTGAAAGTCTTGATCACCCAAGCATAGGTATGCCTGCCTTGGGTTTGAAACATGTCATAATATTTGTTGGATGTTTGTGTGCAGCTTCTGTCAGGTTCTCTACATCTATACCCTTGCTTTAAAGTCTACAAAGCATTTCAACTATCAGTTCTCATATTCTAACTTCATACTTTGGGGGGGAATCTGTTACACATAAAAAATACTCACTTTGATAGTGTTGCAAGTGTTGTCATTACAAGGGTCACAAGTGTCGCATTTTACTCACAACTGTCACAAGTGTCAGGAAAATCATACTGCCATGATGCCTATGTCATACTTATAATGACATCATAAAGACACTTGAAACACCTCAAACACTTGATTTGGAAGAAGAGGAATGGTTAACTGGGCTTATGAACCTTTTGCCATCTGAAAGAATCACAAAAAATGGGTTTTTGGAGGAGAATGCTCCCCTATACCTCTCTCATGAGTGTTGGTGCCCCCCTATAGTCTCTCTAGGAGTGTTATAACACTGTATCAGCCCTTTTGGAGGAGTGCTACTACTTTTGGGAGTGCTGGCGCCCCCCTAAAGCCTACTGGGGAGTGCTATAACGCTTTGATGGCCCTTTTGAGGGAGCGTTGCCTATTCTGGGCAATAGCTGGTTTGTTGAGATGAATGAGGGGAGGATCCCTTCAATCCCTGAAGGCAGTTGGATTCAAATCCCTATTCAAGCCATGATCTTATGGAAGATCCCTAACTCAAGGAGGAAAATCCTCAACTCACCCCAAAGATATCCAAAGTTGTTGAGCCTCTCCAAGGCTATATAAGCAAGCTTTCTCATCGTGAAAGGGGGAGATGGGTGGAGAATCATACCAAACTTATGATCTCATAAGTGATACACAGTGAAGTGGAGGCTAATCAGCGAAGCTATTGTCATTCAAACCATGGAGCTTTTGAGCAAGGGTTAGGCAAGGAGAACTTGACGAAACTGTTACATTCCATCTATGGCTCTAAGTAACGTTTTGTCCTCATTAATGTAATATGATTGGCCTGTTTATTTCTAATTTGTGTTTGACATTACATGAATTTGTCTCTAAGTAGATAGGTCTGCTTTGAACTAATCTCAATATAATAGGAAGTGGTTGTACTTTGTTTGTCTACAGGGCTTATCGAGGAGCTCAAGATTGGAGTTCAACTCGGAGCGTGCAGAGACAAGCACCGGTAAAAGGTATGTCTTTACTCCTTCCTCTTCATGCATTAGTTTGTGTAGACCTAAAAGGAAGTTAGTGACCATGATAAGCACTTTCTGTCTTAAGAGTTAAGAGTCTAGCTCTCAAGAGGATATCTACCTGTCCGCAGGGAGATTTTCCTTCAAAAATTGTGGACACGCATATCAAGTGACTTGACAACAAAGGATCCAGCTTTATCAAGTCATCAAAGAAGGGAAACTCCTGCACCAAGGCAAGTTGCTCACCCGGGGCCAAATTTAGCAGAAATTTCCTCATATGATGGGGGAAATCAACACAATGGATACCATTGCTTCCTAATGAGGGAGGATTGATCCAGGTGGATTTCAGTGGCCACCCACCTTTTCCAACTCTCTCAAAACAAGTTTCTGACAATTTTGGCAATTTACTATTTTTAGTAGTTTTTAACTTCTAGGGCCATTTTGAGGGCCTAAATGAAGGTTTTTCAGGATATAGATTCTCAATGAAATAAGAAGGCTTTGATTGATCCCCCAAAATGAATCTACTCAACAAAACCTTTCCAACGGGCTATCGTGCACCTAAAACAGAGATCGTATGCAAAAGTTATGACCCCGAGAAGTTGATGTACTAACTTACCCAAATGGGGCCCACATGACTTTTGGCGCTTCATCTCCTAGGGTTAGGTTTTTGAATGTCTAGGGTTTTTGGAATTCCTGTTTATTGTAAAAATTCCTTCAAAGCCTCATTGTAATCATCTTCTTGCGAATGAGCGTATTCATCACATCTCTTCTCAGAGATAAGCCACCACCATTCCAACAAGCTTGTTTTCTGTTGCATTTTATAGTTTCATCTTATTTCCTTATTGAATAGAAAAGTAGTTTTATTATATATCTGTTATTCTATGTTAAGAATCATTTAATAATATGTATTCATTTTGTTCTATTAATAAAATATGGATCAAAAAGAGAAATGAGATATTGAAACCATTCATCAATAAGAGACATTTATTTCAAAGGGAATCTAGTACAAAAATGCAAGAGACTAATTACAAAATATTCTAATGATACATAATTTTCTTTCCTAAGACAATTCAATTCCTCACCTAATTTATCATAATCAGAATTGTTAAAATCAGATACAAACTCAGTTCCAAACTCAAACCGGGAATGAATTGAATTAGCTAGAAAAGATTCGAACCAACATTTAACCTGACCTCGAAAGGTGAGAGCAAAAAATCTACATATAACATTAGGATCAATGATATTATGTTTTAAACATTTATAATTTTTTTTACAAAGATGATCTTCTGTAGATGTGCTCCCTTCACCGTCAAAAGTAGGTTCTGATAAGAGATAAAGTGTCTTACTGGGAATGTTAACAGATGGGAGATTAAAAACACATTTCCATACTGAAATTTGGGTGGGAGCCATTGTTGTAATGTGACAATAAAAAATTTGGCTCTGATTTAGCTTGTCATCTAACTATCCCTTAAGCATGTGGATGATATCACCGAAGAATAGATAATGAATCAAAAATAATTATGGGAGAAAAACTAAATGATTGAGACAAATAATTGGAAACATTTAAATATTTTATTTGCCCTCCTTCTAGAGCCATTTGTTGATGGGCGATATTTACCACTTGTCAACTGAAAGGGAATAGTTTGGTCTGAGGTTGTTTAAGTGTAACCTAAGGCGTTTAAGGTAACAATCCCTAACGGGTTTAACAGCTCCATTGGCCGGTGAAATGATCTATCTAATAAATAAATGAAAAGTTGTTTAAGATCCTAACTACTAATTGTAAGATTTCGAGTATTTACAATGATGTATTAGATTAGATAACCTTACACTTAATTACATAAATTCACAAAAGATTACAAATTGTACATGGGTACAAGATTTACTAGAAACCTTGTGAAAACAAGAATTTCAAAGTATGTAATGGAATTTAATCCCAGGCAAATCCAATCTAAAAAATAGCTATAAGTAATAAAGAAAAAAATAATTCTAACTTCAATCATACTAAAACAATAATATTCAAACTAAGCTAACAATCGAACTAAACTAAATGATTTTGAATGTAATTTATGACACGAGTTATTCAAATGATCAAAACATTTGAACTAAACCCTTACAATTAAAAATTTACATTCAAACAAACCATACAAACAAAATATGACAAAATACAATGGCTAAAATATCCCGATCAGGAGCAGAGTTGTAATCTAATGGTTGAATCCTCTCCTTCAGATATCCATTAGATTTTCCACTTGTAAAAGAAATTCTTGGACACACAATGTTGCACTTCAAGTCCAACAAATTTTTGGTAAAATAA
>ML819530.1:142742-153430 GCA_009831015.1 Picea engelmannii
AGTTAGGACATTGCATTGTATTCATATTCATTTATTTTACTTGCTGAGTCATAACATCACTAGTTTCATGACCACACCTTTTTGAGTAATAAAGGCCACTAAAAGTAAGGCTATAATTTAAAATTGGTTAGTAACGATTTTATTTTTCTAGGGTGTACAAATTAGCTTAGGATTTAGAGCCTTGGAATAGGATTTTGTGAGTAAACTTATCCAAGGCTATTAAATCAACATATGTGTTTGACTAAGGGAGTGGATAAATCCATTGTATAATCATTAATATTAGGAGGCTCCGCTTACACCGGAGTTAAGCATGAGGTCACGTGAGGTTGGTTGAAGGGATATCCCCCCGATACCTTCTTAGCATCAGATATATTTCTGGGGATCTATTCGTATATGGGGATCTTGCTAGTACCCTTACCTCTGTGAGAGGTGATGCTTTCAAGGTTTCGGGCTTTGTTACCCTTCCCATACAGTGGACCTGACTTACGACTGTTTGCCTGTGCATCGGTTATATAGTGGTTGATTATTTTATTTACATAGGTACCACATAGGTTACTTACAGGGGTTATTCTGCAGGTACCCTGGGTATGATAATGGTCGGACAACACACAACCTTTATGGAGGATTACCTCTCTGGGGGGATCTGACTGACTGGTTGTTAAGACCATGAGGGCCCTTATAACTAATTATGTTACCTCTGATCTTTAGCAGAGGAGTCTCAAGCCCCTTTTGGGAGAGCCATACCTACTTTAGAGAGGGAAGCCCCTTTCACCCACTTTATCATGTGTGTGTGCATATTGGCCTTTTGATTTTATTTTGGTGTGCTCTTTGATTACTAGTTGGCCTTAGGATTTTATACCGTTCCTTTAGTTGTCATTATCATGGATAGTGGAGTTCCTTTGAATCCCTCATTTATCAGTACCTCCCCCATGACATTCACTCATTTCATGGGGATAAATCCATCCACTTTTCACAATGGTATGCAAAATTACGACACTCATTCCATGCCTTGGGTCTCTAATCATTTTCATATTGATATGCCAAACATGCCTTCAACCTTTCCATCCTATCCCTTTCCTGCTTATATGAATCCTAGTTTTGGATCCCGGGGCATGACGACTCCACTTTCCACATCTTCATTTGATAGGAGTCATGTTCCTCAACCAACTCTCATCGTGGGGGGTTGGAATCTCCCCTCTTATGGGTCCAATACTAACCACGCTTTTTCAGGATCCAGTGCTCAAATGGGTGCTTATTCTACTTATTACACCCCATCCATGTCTCCTTCGTCTGTCATGATGGTTCCTACAAACACTTTTTCCATGGAGGGTCCCCATATATCCTCTGGTATTTCATACGAAGGGAACCAATTTTATGTTATGGGCTACCCTCTTCACAGAACCCATTCACATGGGGGAAACATATAACCTCACTTGAATAACCCTTATCATACTTTTGTCTCTTCATAGACATCTGCTTAAGTGATTATGCATGTACAAACCTCTATGGATCAATTAGGAGGAGCATACTACCTTTTTAGACAGGGACAGGGTGTAAAAAAAGACCCTTCTTGGCCTACAATGTCTCAAAACTAGTCTTTCCCGAGACCTTGGTCTCAAATGCCAAAACTCACCACTGCCACTAGTCCAGTCACTGCCAGTCATACTAGAATCCCATCACCAACCTATGCTAGTCATGTTGGATATTGACTGACAACCTTTGCAAGTCATGTTGAAGACCAACAACCAGCCGCTACAAGTCCTGCTAGGGACATCGCTTTAGTTGCCATGAGTCATCCTCACATCACATCTCCAACCTCTGTGAATCATGTGGGAGATGCACCTACAACCTTTGACATTCATGCTGAAAGCATGTCACCAACCATTGTGAATGAATCTAGGGGTATTCATACAATTGAGAAGCCCATATGTATGAGACGTAAGTCAAAGTTCCTTTGTAGGACTTGCGAAGGAGATCACCTTACTTGTTTATGCCCAGTTGCTGGTGGGATGCCGAAAGAGTGGTCCTCACCTAGGGGCCCTTCGGGTTCTAAGTTGTCTTTGGTTTCCCAACACTCTATTTCTCCTTTGATTGGCACAGGGGCAGACCCAGGGTTCAATGCTTCAACAATGCACCAACAAAACCCTAACTACCAGCCCTTTCGGCAACACCTGCAAAGTATATGAAGTCTCACCCGAGGTAGAGGTAGGGGTGGTTACAAGACTCAAGTGTATGTAACCTTAGTTGGGACACAGATCTGTGACTACACTAATATAAAGAAGCACTTACCATTTAGCATTCATTAGTATTTAACCCTTATTCACATTGTAGATCCAAACCCTAATTATAGAACAATGTTGTATTCAACCAGATCTAACACATCTAAGAACTTAGCACATGGAAAAAGATCAGATCTAGCATTTATTCACATCACTTAAGCACTAATCTATCATACTAGATTCATCTAAAAATTCATTACTGCACTTAAGCTTAAATTATATATAGAAGACAATAACTAGAATGCACAAAGCAACCATAACACAGGATATATGTGGTTCACCCCAGTGTGGGGCTATGTCCACCAACTCTTCTCTCCTTTATTATCTTCTCTCAATATTCTACAAGCACAGAGCCACGAGAACCCACTTTGCATATGATAGGATATTTGTGTGCACCTATCCAGATCCTCCTTCCCCGAGCTAGGTTTAAGCACAAAGGCTTCTTACAATCACTTGCACTTAGCTCTGCAAGTCTCAACATACACTATGCACAAAGCCTTTGCAATCACATAGATAGAACTCTATCACTTAGCATCTTGGCCCTTTCTTACATCTCCTAGCTATATATTTATACATTACAAAATGGGCCTAAACATGGGTAAACCCATTGGCTAACATCTCATACTCGTTACATAACCCCTAATCCGAAAAATTTCCCTAAGAAGGGGTCAAGATCCCACAATCTCTGCTTTGACTTGCGCTCCACCTTCGACCAGCCTGTCAAAGTCCCAAAATAGGTCAAACATGACCAAGGATATCCAAAAATTGGTCAAGGGCCAACAGTCCCCCAACACTCACCTGTGACTCATCCCGAGTCACTCTAGTCTAGGTAACTCTGCCTCAAAAGCCTCGAGCTTGGATTGAGATGTTTCAACCTGTTGTTGCGCCAAGGGCTCCTGCTTGGTGAACTATTGAATAACAACCTCATTCACAAGTCCCTCTAAGTACTGTTCTACTGAAGTGACTACTCGTTCCAGCTCTGCTCCTCAGCCTTCAATCTCCTCAAAAAGTAGGCAAGCTACATCTTGGATTGGATGGAGCTTCTGAGTCACTTCCATGGCTTTTCTTTGTATGGCATGAACTTTTTGCTGAGTCATACATTGTTCTTGGGATATATTCATTCACTCGACCACTGGAAAGGGATTTAACTACACTTGTATTGTTGCTTCTTACTGCTTTTCTTCCTGGAGCTTTGACTCCAGTGTCTTTAGTTTAGGGTCCTCGGTAAGGTGCTCATAAGTCTGCACACTGCGACTGCTTAGTTGTTTACATTCCATGGCTAATGCTTCGATCCTTTCAACTGTGTTCCAGGCAGTTGCTTCTCTCTAGTCTCGCACTTCTTGCGGAGTTCTTGGCACTGTTTGTAGCTACAGTTATACTTTTCTCTGTTGAAGCTGCTAAATGGCTTCAACAAGCTTTTCCACTTGATTCTCCACCGGGTCTTCCTTCATTTTCTCTAAGCCTGTCATAGAGTGAAGTGCTTTGCAGAATGCTTTTTTAAATTCAACCTACTCCATGAGAAACTATTGTTTCTCTTATTGGATTTGCATTCTATCCTCTTCGCACTTGATTTGGAGGTCATCCTTCTCTTGTTGCGCAACTCAGCGTTTCTCTATGATTTTCTCTTGTGCTTGCTTCAGGGCCACTGTGGCATGTTCTTTTTCTTCCTGCACGTGACGGAGGTGAGCTTTAGTCACATCAACTATTATGCAAAGTTGGGTAGGCTCATCTCCCAACTCAACAATGCACCAACAAAACCCTAACTATCGGCCCTTTTGGCAACACCTGCAAAGCAGATGAAATATCACCCGAGGTAGAGGCAGGGGTGGTTAGAAGACTCAAGTGTATGCAACCTTATCTAGGACATAGATTTGCGACTACACTAATATAACAAAGCACTTACCAGTTAGAATTCATCAATATTTAACCCTTATTCACATCTTAGATCCAAACCCTAATTACAAAACAATGCAGTATTCAACCAGATCTAACACATCTAAGAACTTAGCACATGGAAAAAGATGAGATCTAACATTTAGTCACATAACTTAAGAACTAATCTATCATACTATATTCATATAAACATTCATTACTGCACTTAAGCTTAAATTATATACAGAAGACAATAACCAGAATGCACAAAGCAACCATAACACAAGATATACGTGGTTGACTCAGGTGTGGGGCTACATCCACCAACTCTTCTCTCCTTTATTATCTTCTCTCAATATTCTACAAGCACAGAGCCATAGGAACCCACTCCGCATATGACAGGATATTTGTGCACATCTCACCAGATCCTCCTTCCATGAGCTAGGTTTAAGCACAAAGCCTTCTTACAATCACTTGCACTTAACTCTTCAAGTCTCAACATACACTATGCACAAAGCCTTTGCAATCACATAGATAGAACTCTAGCACTTATCATCTTGGCCCTTTCTTACATCACCTAGATATCTATTTATACATTACAAAATGGGCCTAAACATGGGTAAACCCATTGGCCGACATCCCATACCCATTACATAACCCCTAATTCCAAACACTGCCCTAAGAAGGGGTAGAGATCCCGCGATCTCTGCTTCGAATTGCGCTCCACCTTCGACCAGGCTATCGAAGTCCCAAAATAGGTCAAACATGACCAAGGATCTCTAAAAATTGGTCAAGGGCCAACAGGCCCCCAACACTCACCTGTGACTCATCCCGAGTCACTCTGGTCTAGGTAACTCTACCTCAAAAGCCTCAAGATTGGCTCGAGATGTTTCAACCTCTTGCTGCGCTAAGGCCTCCTGCTCGATGAACTCTTTAATAACAACCTCATTCACAGGTCCCTCTAAGTGTTGTTCTAATGAAGTGACTACTCATTCCAGCTCTACTCCTTAGTCTTCAATCTCCTTAAAAAGTAGGCAAGCTACATCCTCGACTGGCTGGAGCTTTTGAGTCACTTTCATGACTTTGCTTTGTATGGCATGGACCTGTTGCTGAGTCGTGCATTGTTCTTGGGATATTTTCATTTGCTCGACCACTGACAAGGGATTTAACTACACTTGTATTGTTGCTTCTTGATGCTTTTCTTCCTTGAGCTTCAACTCCAGTGTCTTTAGTTCAAGGTCCTCGGTAAGGTGCTCATAAGTCCGTGCACTGTGATTTCTTAGTTGTTTACATTCCATAGCTAATGCTTTGATCCTTTCAATTGTTCTCTAGGAAGTTGCTTCTCTCTGGTCTCGCACTTCTTGTGGAGTTCTTGGCACTTTTTGTAGCTCCAGTTCTTCTATTATTTGTTGAAGATGTTGAATGTCTTCAACAAGCTTTGCCACTTGATTCTCCATCGGGTCTTCCTCCATTTTCTCTAAGCCCATCACAGAGCGAAGTGCTACGTAGGCTGCTTTTTTAACTTCGACCTGCTCCATGAGAAATTGTTCTTTCTCAAGTTGGATCTGCGTTCTATCCTCTTCGAACTTGATTTAGAGGTCGTCTTTCTCTTGTTGCGCAACTCAGTGATTCTCTATGATTTCCTCTTGTTCTTGATTCAGGGCCACTATGGCATGTTATTTTTCTTCCTGCACACGATGAAGGTGAGATTCGGTCACATCAACTATTATGCGGAGTTGGGCAGGCTCATCTCCCAACTTTTGTTATTCTGGTGGCGGGGGCACAATGGATACTGCATGGCAGGAGTGAAGGGCTTGTTGTACTCCTCTCAGATCTTCTTAAATCCTTTCATACATGGTTTCTTGTTTGGCTCCAGTTCTCGACAAAATATCTTCCGAGGCATCTGATACAACTGCAATAATGAAGTATAAGTCATCAACCATGAGTACAGTCTACAGGCTTGCAGCTTCGAATTACTCTCTTTGGACTTCTTCTGCGATGTAGGTTTCGTGGGGGAAACCATTCTTTCTTGGATGTCTCTACCTCTTCAAGGGGGTTCCTAGGCGATGTTACTTATCCCTATTTCTTCTTGTCTTCTTCTCCTTATTTCTCTTCTTTGTCCACTTTTTCATCTCCTCCTCTGCTAGGTGAATCTGATGCAGTCTCTTCTGATATAATGTGTATTTTATGTACATCTTCCTTCTTTTTTTTCCTGCTACTACTGGGTGCATCATAGTCTTCGTGAGTAACCACCAAACTTCCAATGAGGTTGGGGTCGGACAGTTCTGCCTGGTCAACTGGTATAAGGAACCTTGCAAGCCATTCCTTAGTGATTTCTTCCAGGTCCTCCTCTGTGAGCTTGTAGTAGGATTACATATCTTCTTTACTTTTGTCTACACGTGTAGTAATATAAATAAAATTCCTATCTGCATGAAACTTCATAAGGGGCATGAACTTGTCCATGGTGTTCAAAATCATACGAGGGAAAGCCTCAATAGCCCTCTTTAGTTGCAGGTAGTAGGTATGGAATAGTCCTTCGACTGTCGTTGTTTCCCCATATTGATCGAATACCAGAGTGTGGTGAACTTCATAGCTAGTGGCTCGAACGACTCAATGTTAGGGAAGGTCACACCTTCCAGCATCTCCCAAGCAGTGAATGCAATGAGGATCAACAACCAACTAAAATGGAACTCATAGCCCTGATCTTGAGCTTCGCGATAGTACATTTCTAACTGATTGACTAGGTAACTGGCCTAGTTCATCTGTAGTCCTTCCACACATTTTCTTGTGAGGTCAATGACAAACCCTGTGACCTACGTGGTTTTGTTCTTTCGGACTAGCTTACCAAAAATCAACTAGAAAGGAAGGCACACTGCGCCATTATAAATAAAGGCTACCTTGTAGCATCATGTCCCTTTCTGTACATCACCATAGGTGTCCTTGATCTTCTGTTCCAGGGCATGGTCTGCAGCCTTCCCTGGATAAAACTCTTATGAGTCTAGTCCCTGCATTCTCAATCTGGTGATCCTATGGATCGACACCGGATCGACAATGATGCGTCTGTCTAACCATAGATACCCACCACAAAATCACGACAATAGGATCTTAACGCACACATTAACCTCCTGGTGCCTTCCAAAATGTGGTATCTTCATCACGTTCAAGACAATAGACCTCACGATGTCCATATTCCACTACTGGGGGATGATGTTCGACTTCTTCCCCTTGGTATTGGTCAAATATTTGTGAGGAGTGAGCATGCCATAGCTCTTGTGGTCTCCTAGGTTATATTCACTTATATTCAAGGTTGGAATCCTCTCCAACTGCATTCTAACTGCTTGTATTCCCTTTAGGAGGTATGTAGTGATGACTGTGTAGTCAAAGTCCCTCGAGACACTATCATGACTCACCACACTAGCCAGGGGTGGGCTATAGTTGGGTAGGATGGATGGAATTAGCTTCGCATTCGCCAAGTCATCATAATGCTTGGTTATTTTCTCGGTTGTAGCTTGGGTGGTCCAGATCCATGAGTAGTCGACGAGGAGGCTTGCACTCCTTACGTCAATGAGGCTTAGATTCCTACGGACATCAACTTCTCATCCATGAGGTCTATTAGAATCTCTTCGACATATTTTTCTACTGTGCTAATTGTGTTCGACATGCACACTCGAGATCTGATATATCAGGTCGGTGAAAAATACTCAATGTAACAGAATGAATGGTGAGGTGTCAATGATCACTGGGTGAAATCAACTAGTTCTTTGTGGGCTCAGATGATCACAATTGGAAAAAGTATTCTAGGTGCAACGCTTGACGGGATAAATAGATATTTTTGTAACGGTTTCTTTCAATAGGTCGCAAATACTTATTCAATGAAATTCCATCCATTATGGCATGGTCCCAATGGTCCAATGGCGAGCTTTCAGGCCATAACTTCTTTCCTAACCRTTTGGGAGCRTTGCTTGAATGKTCATATTKCCTCCAACAATCATATTGCTTCGTCATGGCGAAGTKTCAATCTGTGYTGTATTGATATTCCAGCGAAGTTCGAGTTCTGGAARCCTTCCTTTTGCGAAGTATTCYYTAGAACTTCTTGCAATTTTTCTAACTTTTCCCTCTTCTTACTGAGCTTTCTATCCTTCTTTCYTGTGATCTGAATCAATGGTTTTCTCTTTCCATTATCGTTCTTATCTCCTCTTGGCATGATAACTTCACACTATGGAGGGTCTTTCATAGGATTCACAGGTAATACTTCTTCTCTTTCTGGGGTAGGTKCTCTACTCTCTTGTACAGASAGGTGTCTCCAGTATTCCTGTGTCTTTTCAACTTTGACATCCATATCTTTGGTCCTTAGTAGCTTYGACTGGTTCTCTTGTTCTTCCTATAAGTGTGCTATTATCCTAGCCATGAAATCTCCTAGTTCTTTCTTTTTTTATTCTAGATCTTCCTCTTCTTGTTTCCTTCGTATCTGATCTTTCTCAATTCAAGTTTTTCCTAGCAAGATAGCAAATGGGGCCCTGTTCTCAACAAATTTAATGATCTCAAATTATTCTTCTATTGAAGTTCCATGAGAACTCATAGATGTCTGGGTAAATCTTCCACATAGGGTTATCATCTTTCCTCTAAATAATCCTAATCCTCCTAATGAAGGAACCATAGTAGGCTTTCCCAAAATTTCCCAAGTTATTTCTATCATGATATTCACCTGTGTTTCCTCATCCAGGACATTGTTGAAGTCTCTTATTCTTGTTTCTATGTACCCTTTCTCTTTTAAGTTCTCTAATAAGTTGATATCTCTGTGATCATTCAGGGTTTCTTTCATCTATAGTAATACAGTCTTTGATTATTTCTGGGGTTCTATCATATCCTTAGTTTCTTGGCTTGTCTCGTAGTTTTCTTGTTTCATATTCATCTTTTCAACTTTAGCAATCATTCTAGGACAATCCAAAAATTTATGGTCCATAGATTTACAACAAAGACAATTAGGTCTTCTACTAGGGCATTCCTTAGCAATATGTCTCGGTCTTCTGCAACTGTAACAAAGGGTTAATCCTCTCTTTCTCTTAAATGATCCCCAACCTTTCATGTACTGTGCACTGGGATCACAGTAACTAACCTGAAAAAAATTATTTCTAGGATCCTGCATCCATTTGTTAGTCCAAACATTCTTTCTATGCATAGGAATAACATATCATTCATTGCGTCTATTAGATCTATTCATATCAAATATTTTTTCTTATAACTGTACCCTAGTTTTCAAACTAGGAATGTTTTTATCAAACATACCTAGATTCATTCTTTTGAAACAAAAATTTTCACTTATCCTACCTTTCTCAGAGCACAAAGCTTCAAGGTCTTACGTCTTTTCTTCAGATCATACTTCTCTTCTTAGCACAGAGCTTCACAAGTTAAGTAGAATACTGCTCACTAAAGCAACATATCTATGCACATAGATTTCTTTTCTTCAGCTCCCAGCAATTACAGTTTTAGGTCCTGACAACAGAACCATTTGTTGGCACAGGGGCAGACCCAGGGTTCAATGCTTCAACAACGCACCAAAAAAACCTTAAGTACCAGCCCTTTTGGCAACACCTGCGAAGTAGATGAAGTCTCACCTGAGGTAGAGGCAGGGGTGTTACATGACTCAAGTGTCTGTAACCTTAGTTGGGACACAGATATGTGATTACACTACTCTAACAAATCACTTAGTAGTTAGCATTCATCATTTTTTAACCCTTATTCACATCGGAGATCCAAATCCTAATTACAGAACAATGCAATATTCAACTAGATCTAACACATCTAAGCACTTAGCACATGGAAAAAGATCAGATCTGGCATTTATTCACATCACTTAAGCACTAATCTATCATACTAGATTCATCTAAACATTCATTACTGCACTTAAGCTTAAATTATATACAAAAGACAATAACCAGAATGCACAAAGCAACCATAACACAAGATATACGTGGTTCACCCCAGTGTGGGGCTACATCCACCAACTCTTCTCTCCTTTATTATCTTCTCTCAATCTTATATAAGCACAGAGCCATAGGAACCCACTCTGCATATGACAGGAGATTTGTGTGCACCTCGCCAAATCCTCCTTCCCTGAGCTATGTTTAAGCACAAAGACTTCTTACAATCACTTGCACTTAGCTCTACAAGTCTCAACATACACTATGCACAAAGCCTTTGCAATCACATAGATAGAACTCTAGCACTTAGCATCTTGGCCCTTTCTTACATCGCCTAGTTATCTATTTATACTTTACAAAATGGGCCTAAACATGGGTAAACCCATTAGCTGACATCTCATACCCGTTACATAACCCCTAATCCCAAAAAATTCCCTACGAAGGGGTCGCTATCCCGCGATCCCCGCTTCGACTTGAAGAAATTAAGCACAATAACAACAATTGACAAAATAGAGAGAAGAACAACAACATGGCGGAAAAGGCATAATAGCCAACACATTTTATTCACTCCAATGTTACATATTTATAGTACAATGGGTGATGCCACCTCATAGAG
>ML819531.1:0-33097 GCA_009831015.1 Picea engelmannii
CTATGGACAGACTGCACCCAGGAAGAAACCGGACTTATAGCCAGAGGAGTGCAAGACTCCCATCATGATGACAATCAAGCTCTTGCTTCTCATGCAAAGAGAGGAAGAAGAAATAGAAGAAGTTCCAGCAAAGCATTCAAAGACAAGAAAACGTCAGCAGCTCCAAGTCATCAACAGAGAAAAGACATATCAAGGATTCAATGTTTCAGATGTGACAAGTATGGACACAGTGCAAGAAATTGTCCTACCAAGAAGAAAGGAAGACAACTTGCATCCACTATCGATGTTGATCCAGAACCACATTAGAGAGTTGAAGACACAAAAGATGAAGCATTCTTCTTCATATCAGCACTCTCAGGTACGGTTCCTACAGATAGTGACATTTGGTTAATTGACAGTGGTGCTTCCAGACACATGATTGGATACAAAGAACATCGTACAGACCTTGTTGAGAAAGAGTCTCGTCTACATGTTGTACTTGGTGATAATGCCAGATATACTGTGAAAGGAGTTTGAACTTCTACATTCCAACTAGATTCTGACATACCACTTCAGTTGAGTGAGGTACTATATGTACCTGGGATGAAAAGGAACCTTGTCTCTGTTTCCGCCTTAGAGGATAAAGGCTACAAGGTTACCTTCTCTAAAGGAAAAGTTCTTGCATGGCACAAGAACTCACACATGGATTCTGCCCGAGTGATTGGTGTTCGAGAAAACAGTTTGTACAGATTGATGGTCCGACCAGTCCAAGCCATGTTACATGATACTACCATTTTGAGCAAGCTATGGCATAGGAGACTTGATTATTTACATTACAGATCCCTTCTTGCTCTAGGGAAGATGGTAACAGGCCTTCAAGAGATACATGTTCATCATAATGACATTTGCAGACGTTGTGCTCTTGGCAAGAATGTCAAGGTGTCCTTGAGCAGTGACAACAAATCCAAGGGGATCTTGGACTTGATACATTCAGATGTTTGTGGACCCATGATTGTTGCTTCCTTGAACGGATATTTGTACTATGTGCTCTTCATCCATGATCACTCTCAGAAGACGTGGATCTACTTCTTGAAGACCAAGGATGGAGTCCTTGCGAGATTTCAAGAGTTTAAAGCTCAGGTTGAGAACTTGACCGGAGGAAGGTCAAGGTGTTGAGATCAGATAATGGAGGAGAGTACACCTCCAAGGATTTCAGTGATTTTTGTATTGATGCAGGGATCAAGAAGGAGTACACCGTTCCTTATAACCCTCAACAGAATGGGGTTGCATAGAGGAAGAACGGAACCATTATTGAGGCAACCAAAGCGATGATACATGATCAGAATCTACCTATGAATCTATGGGCAGCGACATCCATGACAGTTGTGTATGTTCAGAATAGGAGTCCTCATCAAATTCTGAAGAACATGACTCCCAAAGTAGCCTTCACTGGAGTGAATCCTAAGGTTGGACACTTTAGGATATTTGGGTGTCTAATATATTTTCATGTACCCAAGGAGAAGAGGACCAAGCTAGACCCTTTAGGAAGAAAGGGTACATTTGTGGGGTACAGTGAATCTTCAAAGGCATATCGGATATACATCCTTGGTCAAAGACAGATCAAGGTTAGCAGAGATGTCACCTTTGAGGAAGAGATAGCCTTTCGAAGATCCAGAGAATCTCAGATGGGGATTGACAATGAGAAGAATGAAGAGACAGTACCTTCTCCCCCTTCAGCAATTCAGAGGGAGACATTTATTAATCCAGTTGATCCCATAGCTCCAGTTGATATTCCCAGAGACATTGCAATAGGCCATAAGAGGCATGCTTGGGCTCGACAGATTCTGCAGGAGGTAGAAGGACATGCGGCTCCTCGTGGCACATTCCGTGAGAGAAAGAGACCACAGAGATTTTTGAGCTATGTTTCAGCTATGAGCCACATCATTGATACTAATCCTTCTTGTCATGGAAAAGCAACAAGTCAGCAAGTTTGGCAACACTCCATGACCTAAGAGTATCAGTCCATAATGAAGAATGATGTGTGGGATATTGTTTCGGGACTAGAAGGGAAGTTTGTAGTGACTTCCAAGTGGATCTATAAGATCAGACATGCAGTTGACGGAAGTGTCGAGAAGTACAAAGCAATATTTGTGGCTAGAGGATTCTCTCAGGTGGAGGGAATAGATTATGCGGAGACATTTGCTCCTGTTGCCCGATACACTTCCATCCGTACAATTATTGCCCTAGTTGCATCCATGGGTTGGAGGCTACATCAGATGGATGTAAAGACAGCCTTTCTCAGTGATGAGATTGAGGAAGAAGTTTACATCGAGCAGCCAGATGGATTCGTGACACATGAGAAGGAGTTTCATGTATGCATGTTGAAGAAAGCCCTGTATGGACTAAAGCAAGCACCTCGTGCGTGGTATGAGAAGATGGATGGATACTTGATGAGTTTGGGCTTCGGCAAGAGTGTTGTCGATCCTAATCTATACTACCACATTGTTGGTGACAAGTGCTTGCTTTTGGTCCTGTATGTTGATGACTTATTCCTTACCGGTTCAGAAAGTCTTATTGTTGATTGCAAGAGTGCATTGACTTATGAATTCGAGATGAAGGACCTTGGTATGATGCACTACTTCTTGGGACTAGAAGTATGGCAGAGGACTGATGAGATTTTCCTGAGTCAAGGAAAATATACAATCGAGATATTGAAGAAATTTGGGATGACAGACTACAGATCCATGTCTACATCGATGGTGATGAATTTGAAGAAGATGAACGAGGCTTCTTCTGAGTCAGGGGAGATTGATCCACATCTTTACAGACAGCTGATTGGATCATTGATGTATTTGGTTAACACCAGACCTGATATATGTTATGCAGTGAGTGTACTCAGTCAATTTATGAGTCAGTTGAGACAAACACACTGGATAGCAGTGAAACATGTGTTGAGATATCTACGAGGCACAGTTGTTTATGGCCTGAGATATGCCTCCGGTGTAGACATGAGATTGCAAGGATATGCCGATGCAGATTGGGCAGGGAGCCAAAGCACTGACTTCCAAAAATGTGTGGACATTAATGCAAGGAAAAGGGATGTGGGTACAAGTAATTAGAGCCAAGCACAGTGCTCCTACTTCTGTAGAGGATTAGGTAAGGAATCCAATAAAACAAGTACATAATACCTAAATAATTTGGAAAGTTGTCAATACAGCTTTTCATTTGGTAGGTAACTAGCTGATTTGACAAGTGGGCAACGGAGACAAAGTGCAAATCAGTCTAGACCCATGGATAGGCAGCAAGGGTTGCATAGATTACCTCCTTAGCTGATCCAGGAGATGAGAAGTAAAGGATTTTATACCCTTAGACAAATTGTGAACTAGGAGAGGTCTACAAATTGGCAACAACAATGGCTCATCTAGGAGGAGATTGGTCTAAGGGAAGATATTGTTCAAGCTTAGAAGACTTACACAGATGCAGACAACAATGTCAAAATAAGAGAAGATGATGAACAATTGTTAGTGTCACTCAATCCCACTAGAACTTATGTGCCTAAACTAGATTACAGGGCCCTTGCACAGGAAGGAAGAGAGAGACAACAAATATGGTGGTGGAGAACCATCTAGAAATTAAGGTGCCCTTCCCAGTATTTCCAAGAGCACCCCCCAAAGGGTCGCTCCCCTCGGGAACTGCACTACAAGCGGGAGTATCCAAGGAGCGCGCTCCAGGGCTCCCTAGGACACTCCCTACCACTATGGGGAGTGTGGCACTCCCTAGGATGCTCCTAAAGCAGGGAGCGTGCTCCCCATGTGCTCCCTAGGCACTCCCTAAGCACTCCCTCGGTACTCCCTAGATGATCGTTGGACGCTCCCTAGAGACATTGAACCAAGACTGTGGTTTTTGAGTAGGTTTGACCGAAAAAACTGGCAATTAATGGTAATGTTTAAGAATTAAAAGTTGGCATTTCCTTTATCTCTCCTTTTCATCATTTTACTTAAATTTTTAACATTACCATTAATTGTTTCAGGATGTTTGAGAGTGGTTCCAACCTCATTGAACTTCATATGGAGAAAGTAGAATTTCATATCCGATTCAAAATTCAACATACCTAATAGTTTTTAGGATTAATGGGATTGCAACAGTTTTCACTGGATTCTATCATATATGAGGGCATGTAATTGGCATTTAATCAAGAGAACGAAGCCCTTTATGTACCCCAATGTTGGTGGTGTTGATTGTTGAACTCCTTTGTCATGGCCTTGGCAAAAATGTACCCTTCACTCAAACCAAAATCATTGATAAGGCATGTTAATCTTTTTCTACCATATTTTAAAGCTTGGATTAGTTACTTTCATCAAAATTGGGGGGTGTAGACTGATGTCCCTGTTATCCCCATTTTGTGGGATGACTAAGGAGATGATGTCTCGAGGCCCTTAGGTTGCAAATACAGAGTGGCAAGAGACCACATGACTAGCAGTGTCCACTTGCACATGCGGAAGCCCGCTCTATCACCACATTTTGATCCATTGCCAGCGCATCCACCACACCAGCCAGCTTTTGGAAGGCAGATGGGTCTTGCTCCATGTCGTACAAGTTAGATATTGTGGCAGGTAATCACCCTAATATTTGAGGCATTTAAACATGTTGTATTTAAACTTCTTTTGATTATAGAACGCCTGCTTGGAGATTATGCTTTTGACTTTGTTTCACCTTGGTGAGTATCATAGATTTACTAGTAAGTGGCCAACCTTTGGAGAAGGTTTGTGACTAGGGGTCCCTTAAGGGGTTGTCGTACCATTCTCGACCATACTTACCACTTTCCGCTCATTACATTCCCATCATATTGCCCTCTTCTAAGCCCTTTGACTTTAGTGACCCAAGAAGGGCATGTACCTCATTTCATGGGAAGAAGGGGTTGAAGGCCCAGAGGGATTGTTGTTGGCTAAAAAGATAAAATCCTAAATATAGACCTTCCAGATGCTTTGCCTAGGGATCCCTGAGAAAGCAATGAAACGCTTCTTTATAAGAAATGGGGGACCTACAAAAATAAATGGTAGTGAATGCTTAAGGGGTTATTTGGAGGATGGGAGGTCTCATCACGAGCCGATCTATCATGATCATAGGTATTTAGCGGTATGACATTACCATCATTTTGTCACCAAGCCAGGGTAGTGGTTCTCAGTTACACAACTGAGAGAAAGGGGATCTCATCACGAGTCAGCCTTCCAATTTCTACGAGGTATTTGTGAATCACATTGTCGTTATTTGGACACCAAGCCAAGACAATGGCCTTCAACTTGTTCCTTAAAACATGAAAGAAATATAAAGAAAGAATGGCAAGAAGATGGGCTTGGAAAAAGTGCATCGCAAATGAAGGTGCCACACACCCTCTACAAAGGCACCCATAAATGAGATAATGCAAACCCTTGTATGTCATGAAAATCATTGACCTATGAAGTCTAAATCCCTTTCCACCTCAACATCCATTACATAACCTTGAAAGGCCATCCTTGGGAGCATCCCCTACTTGAGGTTTTTGGTTTACCCAATAGGACTTTTATGACATCCCTCCCATACTTAAACTTGGTCAATTGTATGGGGTCTTTGAGCATTTGTTGAATTTGATGAGGTAGTTTTGATGCACATTCTTAGCTGCCTTGTTTATTAGATGTGGTTTACATTTGTCATGATATCTTTGACTTGAGATCTTTGGAGGGCATATCGTTTTGTTTTGCAGGACCTTGCTTGGTGGCCAATTTTGGGAGAACAAGCCTAGCTTAGGCTTCCATGGGGCAAGAAGCCCACAGGTTGGATGTTATAGGCCCGCATACTGTATCACAAAGACATACCTTCGTAGGCTTACATGACATCATGGAGGCTCTTACCCATCCCCTATCACCCAAACGACTTGCCTAGGAGAGGCAAAATGTCACCTTTCGAGGCTTGACGTCATGCTTGAAGGGGTTTGATGGTGATGGAGTTATTGCACATTGACACATGGAATATTTTGAACGGAGGAGACATGGATTGACCCTAGCACATGAAGAGGAGGCTCAAGGAGCCCCTATTTGGTCATTTCTCATTGTCTCTTGGTTGCTACTCTCTTGTAATCGTTTTACTTTGGCTATTGGATGGATGGATGATGCGCTATCTCTAGTGGAGGACTATTTCTTGTTTTATGGTGGATTTGCTTGGTTAAAAAGAGGTTTATCTTGTTAATGCTTGGACTAGGTAAGTTATCTTTGTTGCTATTGCTTCTTTTCTTGGTTTCAAGGTTAATTTTCTTAAGCTTTTGGGAAGTATAAGTGCATACAACCCCACTAAGTCCATTGTAATTGTCTTGAAATATTTTATTGCATAAGGAAATACTAGGAGGAGTAAAAGGGTTTACACCCTCCTAGGGTTTTTCCTAGCTAGCTTAGCTTGCCTTGGGGAGTAAAAAAGGATTACACCCCCAAGGAAGTAGCTCACCTAGATCATTAATTTTGGGACTCCACAACCCAATAGTTAAAGGCACTAATCTTCTTTGCATTGGATAAATAAAATCATTGCATTGGTATACGTGGAAACACGAGATTTTGAGATTGTCTAAATTGGAATCTATTCTATGTGCTCTAAGCTTGCTAAGGCCACAAGGGCATTTTCATTGGTCAAGGATATCTTAATGTTGTTATAAACTTTATTCTACAGCCATTGGGGCTGCAGCAAACTCATTTAACTTATTTCTATTACTCACTATTCATCCGTCAAAAATTGCTAAGAAGCTGCCATAATAATCCACTGGTCATTGTGCATCTTTTGGGTGGTTTACTTGTGATTTTTGGTGGTTGAATCTTGTTGTTGTAGCAATTGTTTGCTACCGCCATAAGGCTGCGACAATAATTCTCTGAAAACACTATCTATCAACCCTCTTTAACCGTCAAAGTTTGTGCTTGAATATTGGAAAGTTATCTATTGGTTTAGTGCTTCATTATCCAATAATTATTTGACAATTTTGATAGTTAATTCTGCAGTAACTAGCTTTTGCCCTTGCTGATATATATTTATGTTTATTGCTGCAATTAGGGCCATCAAACTTAACTTGTTTGTCCACCTAACATATACTATGAATAGTTTGTTTTTCTTATGTCTCGGGCAGGTACAAATACTCTTAGCAGGTACCCAAGGACCTGGCAACCTTAAACCTTTCCCGAAACCCATTCTTAAGCTTTCTTCCATCTAGTAACTTGACCTATAGGGGCTTCCATTCATACATCTCACTTTCCATCTCATTTCCCGGGTCACCGAGATTCCCCCCTTGAGGTGATTCTACCATCTCTAAAGTGATGGGAACACCTGCCTAAGGTGACAATGGGTAGGTGCTCTCAAAGTTGTCACCATTTTGGTGGTTGGGTAGAGCTTTGCCCAACCTACAACTTGTGCGATAACATTCCCTAGAAGATTGAGGTAGAGGAAAACGCTAGACAAGAGGCAAAGGATGAAGAAATATACTAATGATGAGGATTCCAATATAAGCGATGGTGATTGCTTGTCATTTATGTTTGTCAATTAAATGTTCTAGCTCGTCAATTCATAATGCCTTCTTTCAAAGTTTCAATACAATCATTAATGTAATACTAATGGAATTTATAACTTCATAATAATATAGTATTCATCTACAAGTAGCACAAATATGCATGTTTCCATATATTATACAACTAATTTTGCATTATGCATGGATTTTTAATATAATTGCATTATTATATATATATAACACTCCCGAACGCTCCACTACCGAGGTTTTTTGGGAAACATCACTCCCAATGCTCCCGCTCCCTCTCCCACTCTTGCTCACACTACAATAGCATAGGCCCTTCCAAAAACAAAATATTCATGTGGTTGATTTTAAACAATAGGGCTCCCACCTAGGACGTGCTACAAAAGAAACTTTTCAATGGTCCAGGTTGGTAGAGCCTGTGTCAACAAGCAAAAGAAACCATTGAACACTTGATTATGGCTTTGCCCATATACAAAAGAGGTGTGAAAAGAAGTGGAAAGTATGATAGGGCTAAGAAATGCATGGGAAGTTGAAGACATAGAAGAAGCTTTCAGATCATGGTATGCAAAATGTTGATATTATAGTAGCTGTGGGAGGTATTTACCTCCACGTGTAACACTGACGAGAATAGAATATTCCGGGAAGCAAGAAGAAACCCTAAAGCAATGGACATAACCCCAGAAGACAAGTCGGCTAAAGGAAATATTTAATATTAAGTGTTTAACCTCCAGAATGAGAAGTCGACCCAGACAGCTCAAGAAAAACAGTATAAATACAGGGAGCCAGATCTCATTTGGTACACACAACTCGCAACTGCAGAAGTGAAGAAGTGCGCATTCCAAAAACTGGGTAAGTGCACAAGTCTGAGGAGTAGCTGCAGTTGCAGCTACTACAACCTGTATTCTCAGTTTAGGCTTGGACTTTCTATTGGTTATGGTTTGGACTTTCTGCCTTGTATGCTAGCTCTGGAGAGAGAGGTACGCTACATTGATCGGCTATTAGGCCTAGGGTTTGCTTCCGGAATCATTCTCTATCAAGGTTAAGGTGCTCGAGGGTGGCTTCAACCTATGGTTGGGTGACAATATCACTATATTGTCTATGGGTAAACGAGCACGTCTATTACTTTCTAACAGGTTATGGGTCCACACTATCTTTGGACAGTGTAACCGCTGGAAGATAGATTGGGAGGATTTGCTCAGTTACAGTTGCAGTTCCAGCCAGTTTTTGTTGTAGCAACGAAACCCTAACCCTCTTCTTGAGGCACCTTAAGTGAAGAGATTGACCTAATTTCTGGATAGCCTATTGCCCCCTAACCCAACGCACCTCCTGGTACTCTCAGCAAGCTAAGATGCCAAGTTTGAGTATTTGGTCAAAGTCAAAGTCAAAGGTTGACCAAGTCAAAGCAGTCATGACTTACTCTATGAAGTCAAAAAATAAGTTAGAAGGGGCTTCTAACTTCAGAGCATGGAAGACAAGGATTGATCTCATCCTTGCCAAGAATAAAGTGTTGGATATCGTGAAAGGAAAGATCGTGGAACCACAGTTCGAAGAAGGAAAAGAGAAGGAACCTCAGAACGTTGCAGTTATGGAGAAATTCAAAGACAATGACATCAATGCCATGAGTATCATAGTGGACTCTATAAAAGACCACTTGATACCCTACATCTCCCATCTTGACTCATCTAAGAAGATGTACGATGCCCTAACAAACCTCTTATCAGTCAGAAACATTGGACAAGTAATGAGTCTGAAGAATGAGCTCCATGACATGAAAATAAATGATGATGACAGCATAACATCATACCTTGTGAGAATCTCTCAGTTAAGAGATCAACTACAAGCTATTGAAGAAATCATTTCAGAGAAGGAACTGGTAAATATAGTACTCAATGGCCTTCCCAAGACATGGGATGCATTTGTTGCAAGCATGAACACAAGAAAGGAGTATCCCACATTTGAAGAACTTTGGACTTCTTGTGCACAAAAGAGAAATCCCAAAAGAAATATGATGATCAAGCTTTCACAACAAAGTTCAAGAATTTGAGAAATAAGAAGAAGTTTGGCTCAAGGAAGAAACCAAATCAAGAAAAGGATATGTCAAAGATACAATGCTTCAACTGTCGAAAATATCGTCCCTACAGGAACCACTGTCCTGAGTTAAAGAAAAGGAAGGAAACAGACAAAGCAACAGTTGCCGAAGAAAGAGAACCCTCAAAGAAGGCCAAGCAGGATAAAACAGACTTCTTCTTCTAAGACAAGGTAACAATATTCTTCACAATTCTTGTACATACCATGTTTATATGGCTTTTGTACATATCTTGCATATCTATTTCTTAAAAGATAAGATGTTCAAAGAGAAACAATATCTATGGAAGAATAACAAGATAAGGATTGCTATCACGATGACTACAAGTCAAGCAATACACATGAAAAGATGAAGGATATTGGCAATCCTTGGTAACCACCCATGTGGAAGCTATTACATAAGTAACAGCTGCAAGATAAGCCAAAATCAGAATCAAACTTGAAGAAACCCGGAAGAAGTAAAAACAGAAAGAAGTCAGCAATCAAGAGGAAATTAGAAGACTTGTGACACTTTGCAGAAGGCAATAAGGATGCAGACGGAAGTGTGGACTCTCTTAGATGGAAGGAGTCGATTATATAATTCCAAAAGAAGAGCATGCATACATGCTTGAAGCAAGGATTAGGAGGGAGTTATTCCTAAATAATATGATCCATTAAGGATTATGAAATATCTATCCATGTTCCCATTGATGGTAGCATCCATGAAAAGCAGCACGTGTTCAGTTTGACTTTAGAAGAAGTCTTCTTCAAAAAGAAGCCTTAGAGTATCCTTGGTTGTCCATCCACATCCATGATCCTATGCCTTAGAGTATCCTTGGTTGTCCATCCACATCCATGATCCTATGATGAAAGGAAGAAGTTAGAATCTTCGGGGCATGGAATCTATAGAAAACTCCATGGACCCAAGAGCTAAAGAGAAACATGAGGAAGAACATGAAGATTTTGAGAGAGAAAGAAAAGCCAGAACAGCCAGTCATTATATTGAGAATCATAAGACTACCAGCTTGGTTTGAACCCACTAGAAGCAATCAAGAAGAAGAAATGGAAGTTGTGATGAAGAACAGTGTATGAAAGACTTATGAATGGAAGCATTGCGAGATTCAGAACTAGAGGTTCTCCCAGATGGAGGGAGATGACTATGATGATAGCTTGTTCCAGTAACCAGACATACCTTTACCTGGGCCATTATATCTTCTACAATATCCATGGGTTGGAGATTACAACAGATGATTGTAAGGAATGTTCTCCTCAACAGAGTAATTGAACAAGAAGCATATGTAGAGCAACCTCAAGGTTTTGAGGCATACCAAAAAGAGACCCTTGTATGCAAATGGAAGAAGATCTTATATGGATTCAAACAACTTGGTGCAGACCCTCTCATACGTAGTAGAAGCGTGGTGAAAACTTTCTATAACATAGATAATATATCAGAATGGTTACTCAGAAGTTCAGGATGATGGATTGCTAATCCATGACAAACTCTCATGATGACAAAAGAAGCGTTACTTGGATACGTTTCAGTTTGAACCTCGCCACGATGTCATGAGCTAGCAGGAAACAAAAGTGTTGAATTCAACCATGATATATTGTAATGATCAGAGCTATATGAAGCCTCCAGAGAAAACCAGTGTTCTAGACAGACCGAAGTACATTGAGATCAAGCATTACATTCTCCGTAATGAAGTCCAGAAAAGAGAAGTGGTTCTCCAGTATATCTTCACAGATGAGCAGATATCAGATATTTTGGTAAAGCCTTTGTCCAAGATGAAAAAGTTTGCGTACTCAAGAAACAAGTTGGAGCTTGTGGAGACGACTTCCTTATTGAAAAAGGAAGAGATTACTCCCAGGTTGGGAGGGAGCACTGATGTGTTAATGATTTATGAACAGTCATTTTTCAATTCGAAAAATGGTCCAGGATGAACAGTTCCTTTCCAGTTCGGAAAGTGGTTTGAGATTTCTGACAGATAAGCATTTTCCAGTTCGGAAAGTGGTTTGAGATTTCTGACAGATAAGCATTTTCCAGTTCAGAAAATGTTCCAGATCGAACAGTCATTTTCGTAATGAAAATGGTTCGATAGATTGTTGATGTACCATAGACAGCGATTCCTCTTGTGGCCAGTGTGGGGGAATGGTCTAGGATAGTCATTCTTCTTGGCAGTCACTCTGAGTAGTAGTCAAGTAGAATGGTTCGCCTCGCCGGGCAGTCATTCTTTCGAAGTTCACAGTTGTGAGCAGTTTCGAAGAATGCTCCATTTTGGAGGTTGGTACAGGACAGTCATTTCCATTAGGAAATGGTCCAAACAGTCATTCCCTAGGGCAGACTCATTCTCTCCAAGTTGCACTATGTTTAGTGTCGAAGGAATGGACCAGTTAGATTAATGGTCCAAGTTTAGCAATCAGGGACAGACATTCCCTAGGGCAGACTCATTCTATCCAGGTTGCATTATGCTCAGTTCCAGAGGAATGGCCCAGTTAGGTGAATAGTCCAAGCTCAGAAATTAGGGATAATTATTCTTCTATGCTTGAGAAGAATAGTCCAGATAGCCCATGGCTGATGTTTTACTTTCTGAGGGCAGATGCTCTTCCAGATCTCACAGATGTGAGTGGAAGAATGGCCCAGATAACTCAGTTTATATCATGATATTGTTTTCTGTGCAGGTTGATATCAAATGATATGATTGCTATGGAGACTGTATGTCTCTGGACAGTAGATGTACGCTACTATGGTGGATGTGTTCCACTGGTTGTGACTATGTTGTTGGCATGTTTTACAGATAGTGTGTGCTTGTCATTGATGGCAAGATCAAAGTGTGCATCGATGAAAAACAGGAACAAAGTAAGCTCAGCAGTAATTAGCGCAGAGTCGATCGCAGTGCCTAAGCTCGGGAGGAGAAGCGTCAGTAATCGTTGGATCCCATTTAAATTCCCG
Source organism: Picea engelmannii (assembly GCA_009831015.1). Lineage (NCBI taxonomy): Eukaryota > Viridiplantae > Streptophyta > Pinopsida > Pinales > Pinaceae > Picea > Picea engelmannii. The sequence goes on from ML819531.1 coordinate 12,534, forward strand.
AAAGGAGGAGGACCGTCAGATCAAATTGTAGACAAGAAGAACGCACAAAAGAGGAGGACAGATCTTAGGCGTCAGATCTGAGCATAAGTTCCGACCATCGTTGGAACGGGAAGAACCTGCACGTTCTTTAAAGTGCAAGATCGAAGCGGTGGTCCAACTCGATTTCGGAGTTTTGGCTATCGGGATTTCCGATATCGGGAGATGGAAATGTCAAAGGTTCTTTACAACATGAGTCCCAAAATCGCAAAATGCTAAATCCCGAAACAGACACGTCGGCAAACCACATCAGCTAAGAACACGTGGCACAACCAGGCAATGACAAGTGTCAAGCTGATTCGACATTTCAAGCACATGTAAGTCACGAATCAGAGTGGCACGTGGCAATTATTCGATACGTGTCAATCCACGTGTGACGTTAGCAGGTTTACAACACTTGGGGGTTTCGCGAATCGGAACTTGGAGAGTCAAGAAACAATACCACAGGAATGTCGAAATCGCGATATGTGAAATCACGACAAGATCTTGACCGTTGATCCAAGAGGGACCTGTGGCAGAAGATCAGAGCATGTCAAAGACTCCATTTCGGGGTTTTGCGAATCGCGATTTGGAGAGTCAAGAAACAATACCACAGGAATGCCGAAATCGCGAAATGCTCTGAGCCGTCAGATCAAGGTGCGATCTGGACCGTCAATCCGACTCCATTTCTGAGTTTCGCGGATCGGGAGTTGGAGATGTAAAAGAACATTCACCACAGGAATGTCGAAATTGCAATATGCGAAATCGCGATTTAACCACAGCCGTCAGATCAAGGTGTGGTCTGGACCGTTGATCCGACTCCATTTTGGAGTTTCGCGAATCGCGACTTAGAGAGGCAAGAAACATAACCACAGGAGTCGGGAAATGTCGAAACACGAAATTGCGAAATACTTTAGGCCTGTGGTCTCAGCCAGTGGTCACACCATCGAAGAGCTGAAGAAAAGAGTACGTGCAGACAAGCTCCTATTCAGCGTTTCGGGGATCGCAACTTGGAAAGTCGAGAAACTTCACAACGGGATTAACAAAAAGGCGAAATGCGAAATCGTGAAAAGCACGTTATGAATAAGCGCTTGGTCATGGCCATGGTCATATAAAGGAAGGAGCTAGCACAGAAAAGCTCCGTTTCGGAGTTTCGGAGATAGCGACATGGACTGACGAGACACTTGGCCACAGGAAAGCCGAAATGCCGAAATACGAAATAAAGGCAAGTTTAATGAAGATCATTCAACGGTGCAGATGAAACTGAAGGAGATCGGAGGGCTACTGTTGCACGAGACAGTGAAACTGCCAGAAACAAGTGATGAGCTCTACCAGAGTACTTGAAGACACTTCGATGTGACTGCCTGAGGAGCTGAAGAGTCTCAGTGGGAATCTTCCAATGGGATGAAGACTGGTCATAGGGGCGATTGATAGCTGGAAGAGGGTTGGAGCCTGTAGCTAAAACAGAGAGGGTGAGCTCGACTGTAACAGAGAAGACGAAGAGTCTCAACTGCCAGAGAGAAAAAGGAATCTCGGCATAACACCTAGTGATGATAGACACATGGGTTGAATCGCCAGAGGATCTGAAGAGTCTCCAGGCTTCTACCAGTGAATGAAGACTATTCTTAGAGGGGATTGACAGATGGATGAGCGTTGAAGTCTGTAACTGAAATAGAAGGCATAAGCTCGACTGTGCCAGAGAAGACGAGGAGTCTCAACTGCCAGAGACGCTGAGGAATCTCAGCAAAACACCCAGTGATGCTGGACGCGTGGTGGGAACCACCAAAGAAGCTGAAGAGTTGCGATGATCAGGCAGAGCACTCGAGAGGTGGAGGATATCGGCGCGGTGTGAGTATGCAGAGGGATTGCGCGCATTGCATGCACAAGTAGCACAGAAGCTATAAGTACATGGTACAGAGAAGAGATGTGGTTGTTGTTGCTGCTGGAGTTACTGTGGATGTTGTTGTTGAAGGTGATTCATGCGTGAAGAAGGATCAGAGTGCAGCAGCTGAATAGAACAGAAGAAGAACTGTGCAGTAAATGGACATGGCGCACAGAGCATAAAAAGCAGAAGAACAGAATGGGCAGCGGATGCATGTTGGAAGACAGCGAGGAAGTCTGAGTAGCAAAATCTTGCAGAACAGTGATGAGACTGGTAAGCTGTTATTGAACACTATATCACGATAATAGGTTTCAGTGTTTCATATTCATAATCCAGGGTGGTTGGGAGGTGTTAGGGAGGACTGGTGTCCTCAGAGGTTCAAGTGGGTGCTTGAACACAGGGAGTTTGTGCTTCCTTCTAGTTGGTGCTAGAGAAACCAGGGAGTTGGTGCTTCCTTCTAGTGGGTGCTAGAGAAAAACAGAGAGTTGGTACTCTCAGCAAGTTGCAGCTTGCAAAACAGAGGTTGTAGCCTCACAATGAGTTGGTGCTCATATGTAAAGGATGTAAATAATACTTATCATATAAAGAAGAAGAGGTTTTTACCCTGTATGGGTTTCCTTGGGAAATATCTGTCTCTGTGTTTCTCATATATGTGACTGATGCTGAATGTGCCATTGTTTATTTCACTGCATTATTGTGATCACCATTGAGTGCCTTGTAAAGATTTTAAAAGAAGCATAATTGTTTAAGCACAGTGACAACTGATTCACCCCCCCTCTCAGTTGTTCAACATATGTGTCACTAATTAAGTAGCCATGTGCTACTTGGTGTGCTCGCATACCACTGGATTGTAGTTGTGTACTACAATGGATAGACACAGTTGTGTTCTATTGAATAACATTGTTCTGATTGCCATGTAGACTATCAATAGTGTTGAAAATGATTATCAACTATATGGATAGTCAGTGTGCTCGTGGACAGACATTCTCCAGACGGAGAATGGTCCCGATAAAACAAATTGCTAGTGGACAGATATTCTCTCTATGGAGAATGGTCTAGGTGGACAATTTGTTGACATGACATGGACTAGTATTTTCCTAAGGCACGGATTGTGGCCCGATTAGGAAAATGGTTCAAGACCGATATTTTCTAAGGCATATAGGTTGAGATGGATCTTTATGGTACATATGACTCGATTAGAAAATAGTCCTAGATTGACATTCCTATAGGAATGGTCTCTGTAGTCCATGGCGTAGCTTTTAGCATCTGTTGGAACAGTCATTCTTCTAGAACGTATGTCAGAATTAAAAGAATGGTCCTTGTATCACTCTGTGGAGTGAGTGACTTATTCAGCATCATGCCTGATTACTCAGATAGAGTATGGCTTCAAGAGATGATGCAGTTGATGCTATCAGATGACAGTGTTAATGGTGCTTGTGATCTAATCATGAGATAGCCTGTACGGCTATGATGATGCTATCGGTTGAATGGTATGTTTGTGCTCAAGACCATTGCCTTCAATACCTCCCTAGCTAGGACGGAGTGTTGATATTATTGTAGCTGCGGGAGGTATTTACCTCCACATGTAACCCTGACGAGAATAGAATATTCCGGGAAGCAAGAAGAAACCCTAAAGCATTGGACATAACCCTAGAAGACAAGTCGGCTAAAGTAAATATTTAATATTAAGTGTTTAGACTCCAGAATGAGAAGTCGGCCCAGACAGCTCAGGAAAAACAGTATAAATACAGGAAGCCAGGTCTCATTTGGTACACACAGCTCGCAATTGCAGAAGTGAAGAAGTGCGCACTGCAGAAACTGGGTAATTGCGCAAGTCTGAGGAGTAGCTGCAACTGCAACTACTGCAACCTGTATTCTCGGTTTAAGCTTGGACATTCTATTGGTTATGGTTTAGACTTTCTGCCTCGTATGCTAGCTCTGGAGAGAGAGGTACGCTACATTGATCGGCTATTAGGCCTAGGGTTTGCTTCCGGAATTATTCTCTGTCAAGGTTAAGGTGCTCGGGGGTGGCTTCAGCCTATGTTTGGGTGACAATATTGCTATATTGTCTATGGTTAAACGAGCACATCTATTACTTTCTAACACAAAAGAGGATACAAAGAAGATCAAAGCCCATACTCTTAACATAGCTTGGGTAGTATGGCTAGCAAGGAATCGAAAGTTATTTGAATGGAAGGAGACTCTACCTCTCAAATGTGCGATCTAGTCACTAACCATATTAAATGCATATCCACAGCTCTAGGAAAAACAAAACAAGCATGAGTTGAAAGAAGAGGTAATAAACAAGGATATCCCATGGGCATACTTTGATGGTGCCTCATAGGGAAGCCCTCCTAAAGGAGGCTTAGGAGCAATTTTATATCTTTCTTCAAATCACTACATTTCTTTCAAAGCTGGAATTGGCCAAGAAACTAATAGCTACTATGAATTGATGGCTCTCAAATTAATTCTTTGGCTGGCCCAAGAGTTTGTTGTATTATGTAATGTCCCCACTTTGGGAAATCATTACATTGTAGAGGTTTATGATGACCAGAGTAGCCTAATGGATGTTATAGCAAGTACAGGGATTATTGAGAGGCATTTTGGGGTCCGGCTTGCATCGCTCATCCCATTTCATCATTATGGTCCATTCCGCACAGGTTGGCTTTGGTTTCGTTGCATTCCGACGATTTCCATGATTTTGAGTATTTTGAGCTATAAGTTAATTAAATTCACTGAAGAGGTCATTTTGGGCACATTACTTGGAGGAACCTCTCAGTGTAATAGCTCATTGGAATCAGGAGGAGCAACACTACAGGATGGGATGGTGAGAAGTGACTTTCAGTGGCCAAGGAAGCCACAAGGAGAGATAAGGCACTTTTTAGAGGTAAAAAGGTTAATTAATTAATTAAAGTGATTAATTTAATTAATTAAATATTAATAGAATGAAAGTCACTTTGGAGGGACAAGGTGAGCAGCAAGTATAAAGGAAAGGCAAGGGCCTCTATTGATTCATTGTATGTTTATCATTTGGATATCTGGCTTCTAGCTAGAGGGCCCATCTCTTGGGGCTTTTGAGGGTTTTGACTTAACAAACCCTAGAGGATGATTCGATGGTGAAAGATTCCACCTAGCTTGTCCCAAGCTTGGTCTCAGAGATGCAATACTCTCCCACACCATTCTAGTTCAGATCCACATCAATGCAGGAGGGTTCTACACCAGACACAGGCACAGGAAGAGAAGGAGGGTGCACCATTGGGGGTTTCCAGCAAGGGGGGCGCACCATCCATTGAGAGAGGTTCGTTCCAGGTGATTGGCAGGGCTTCTGGAGATTCTAGCACCTTGGTTTTCATTGCAGGGTCGTGGCCATTAGATCTAGTGCATTCCGATGGAGTTTTAAGGATCATTTGATTTATTGAATGCATGGGACGAATTGGAGGAGAGGAGCACACTTCAGAAAGTGATTTCAGCCATTTGGTAGATCAGATCTTCATCATTTCACTTGGGACTTCACCAGGGAGGTAACCAAGCCTCGATCTATCATTCTAGTGGTTTTATGGAGCATTTGGAGGCCTCTAGGAGGAGGGCCGAATTATCTAGGGTTTCAGACATCCAGGGGGGTGCACCATTTCTTGGAGGGAAGCTAGATCCATGACTTTGGGAGGGGTCTTGGAGATTTGAGCACCTGGGTTGTTCTTGCAATTACCCAATCTACTGTTTGACATCTTCATTGGAGAATTTGGACATCTTTGGCAGCAGGGCCGAATTATTGAGGCTATTCGAGGTTTCAGCAAGGCGTGGCATCTTCCAGCTTGAGGGTTTGGGACTTCATTCAGTCAAATCTACTCCTGCATCGATCTTCAGTGGATATTCAGCCTTTGGAGGCTTGTAGTCTTCTATTGAGCATTTTGTAGCAGCTCCTATCTTCTATTGACTTTATTGGAGCCATCTAATGTGCATTCCAGATCGACATCTCATTGTAGCAGGTTCTTCTATTTATGAATAAAATCAGATCTGCAATGTTTTTGGCTTGTCTATCATCTTATTGATCTTGCATATGGTTGAGGTATGTTACATTGCTTATCTTCTTGTCTATTGCTGCAAACACATATATAACACATCAGTAAACCCTAATCGCAACCTAAATATTCACAGTAAGCAAAGTCTTTAACGAAATACCACAACCAGTAAAGTTTTAAAAGACACCCAAAACCGTGATGTTCCTTGCATATTGGCTTGGGAACATTACAGTGGTATTAGAGCCTAGATTCCTGCCAGCCTGAGGGATCTTCCATATGGCAAGATGGAGTCTAGAGATTTTACAGGAAGGATTGTTGATTGTGAGAGGGAATATCAAACCCTCAATGAGAATCTCAGAGGTCTAATACCATTCCATCATTTTGTATCCTATAAAAATCCTAGTTGGAGCAAAGATAAGGTTACACATTGCATTGGCGTAGTAGAGGAAGAGAGAGCCAGAGAAGCTAGATGGGAAAGGGATGAGATATGCTTTGAGATAACATGCTTGGAGATAAAATATTCCGCCCTTAGCAAGGAAACTAGGGCCCAAATAACCGTCCCACAGTATGTAGCCTTAAGAAATCCCAGTTGGAGTGAAGAAGATGTTTTACACGGGATCATCGTAGCAGAGGAAAAGAGAGCAGCAGCAGCTAGATGGTTGGAAGAACAGAGGAACCCCACACCCATTAGGAGCCCGCAGCTTTGCTACAGTTGCAAGGTGCCTTGGGAACCAGATCATAGGTGTAGGGGTAAGGGTCAGAAGCATACTATTGAGGTACGCCATGACAGTGATGATGAGGCATGTGAGGATGGATCGATAGATGCTTATCTGGAGCAATTTGATGATGATAGTGACTCTTGCACAGAGGCTAGTGATAGTGACTCTTGCACAGAGGCTAGTGATTCTTGCACACTTGAGGATGATGGTGACCCTTGTGTAGTGGATAGACAGTCAGAGTATCAAGATGACAGCACCTGCATTTCAGCAGACATATCACATGGTGTTGATGACCCTACACCTCAGCAGAGTGGAGACATTAGTGGGGGTTTGCATGTGTTAGCACCTAGATCTGATGAGCTTCCTAGGAGGGTCGTGACACATATTTCATCTTTTCAGACACCCATTATAGCCACGTCACATGAGGATATCAGTGGCATTTCAGATATGACGAAGGAGCCTTGTGTGAGGGACGCACAACATGGACACATGGATCCACAGATCTAGGAGGAGACATATAACGTGCAGACAGTTGATCTTACATTCACACACCAGCATGAGGAGATTGAGTCACCGCTTTTGGAGACTCCATTGGTTGAGCAGATTATGGAGACTAACAAGTTGATGGGGCACTTACTTCCAGGATCGACCTACATTGATGAGGATGCACTCTTTATGGGTCAGGACGACCATAGCACGTGTCTGGACACATCTATATGGGATCCAGGCGCTGAGAATAGTAGCAGGGTGAGTGGACGGGAGAATACGGCTGCTCATACAGGATACAATGTGATTCAGAGGGAGAAGACATCTAGTGATGGGGTGCAGTGGCATACAGGAGGACCCAGCAGCACAGTAGACAGTGGTCAGTTCAGCACATTATCTTATGCAGAGAGTGTTTTTGGGGATTCAAGAGTTGACACTAGCAGGACTGACACTAGCAGTGAGGGATATGAGGTGGCACCTCAGCATGACTGTGATCAAGAGTCACACCACTTAGCAGGACAGCTGAGAGTCAGCAAGGATATGATCATGGCAGCCACAAGGCGCAGTGATGACATGCATACATTGGTGGAAAATTACTACTGGAGAGCATCAGTGGCACATGGCAATTCAGATGGGGGATTTGCCATGGATGATTTTCATACTCTCAGGGAGAGAGTATCTCTGATGAGGACTGACTACCAGCAGTTGTTGACTGACAGGGGCTACCTATTGAGGATTGGTGAGATGTAACATGAGGCTCTGAGGGAGCAGGAGTTGGAGGTGGATAGACTTACTCAGGAGTTGGAGAGCACTCTAGGGTTCTTGAGAGGCACACAGACAGCCCTTCAAGAATCAAAGTCTAGGTCAGACGAGCCTCTTGAGGAGATTTGTCAGAGATCCACTTCATCTGTCTTAGTGGACACTCAGATATATCATTCAGTCAAGTTGTTAGGAGATGTTGGTGATCTAGCAAAGGAGCACCAATTGATGGAGGACACTTCCATTTGTGTTCCGAGAATAGTTGACCTCCATGTAGAGGTTGATCCAGCAGTACACCCAGGATCTATGAGGCAACATGAGTCTACGGGAGACGACATGCGTATGTCGGAGCATACGGTGATGAGTGATAGCTCACAGAGACATGCCGAGATGTATGGTGGCATTCAGAGGGGTATAGTGCTTTGCAGGGAGGAGAGACACTTAGGGGAGTATGCAGATGTCACTCCTTTGCAGCAGCACATAGTTGTGGGAGATCACCTTCACCATTTCAGCAGTTGCATGGGAGATGAGAGATGGAGGTTGGTTGACCAGCAACCGAAGGAGTTACTTTCGACTGTACTAGATGGTTGGGATTCGGTGATGACCACAGGAGAGTATTTATCATGGATACCAATGGACGAGCTTCTGGTCGAATCCTTAGGATTGACCAAAGCATGTGACACCTTCCAATCCTACAGTCAACTGCAAATGTTTCTGTTAGCCTGTCTTGACACTTTTATCATGGACAGCAGCATGAGGAGGGATAGGCCGTGGTTGAGGACATGGGGAGTGGCTAGGCCGAGACCACCTAACATGAGTATCTTTACGGCATCCATCCAGATAGAGGCGGATCGTCATAGCTAGCTAGTTGAGACTTGGTGCGTGATGGTGAGCATCATAGGCCAGGTGATAGCAGATGAGCACAGAGGGCTTTTGACAATGATCAGTCTCACATAGGAGTAGTTAGAGGAGATTGGAAGTGATAAACTTCCAAGTTTACCATGGGATCTGGGTGTTCATTTAGCTAGCAGGATGTTTTACTACAGGATGACCTAGGTTGTGTCAGAGAGCCACATACTCCACCAGGGGTTGGTTTGGAGTGGGCCTGCAAGGAGTTGTCCGAGGGAGCCAGGCAGCTTTTCACTCTTGATCATCATGATCAGACACGGAGATGGTTGGACAGGTATGACTTCCACAGAGATGTCTTTACAGATGCAGTTTCTCGACAACAGGTCCAATGGCCACAGGTGTTTCAGCTTGAGGATCTAGGAGAGGAGGATCCAGTATGTATGCAGGGAGCAGACAGTCATGGTCAGCATAGTGTAGTGTCAGCATGGTGATCTTCAACAGAGGGTAGCATGGGACCCAGGGATTGCAGGATTGAGCATTTCACTGACTGACAGGGGCGAGTGCACCTTTGCAGGGGAAAGTTGTTCTGACTTTCCATTGAGCTTTAGTGTTGAGAAGAGCGCATCACTTGAGGGTGTCTCACGAAGGTCTGGCAGTACCTCATTCCGGCATCAGCATGGGCAATTGATGGAGGTCGTGTTCATCTTGGCAGTATCTTGGAGGATGGACTCAGTCAGGGATGAGGCCATGAGTCATGGGCAGGAGTTTCACGGTGTTGATACATTTCAGGATTATGCTTCCCAAGGAATTGCAGTTCATGTCTTGATATGGGACCCGGGGGGCAGAGTACGTGTTAGTTCATCTTTGGATGGGGTCTATTGTGTATCCCACAAGTGGACATGGGATCCTCATATTATACTTGAGGGGATTTGGTTATTGCTTGAGGACAAGCAATTTTCTAGCAGGGAGGACTGTAATGTCCCCACTTTGGGACATCATTACATTGCAGAGGTTTATGATGACTAGAGTAGCCAAATGGATGTTATAGCGAGTACAGGGATTATTGAGAGGCATTTTGGGGTTTGGCTTGCATCGCTCATCCCATTTCATCATTATTGTCCATTCCGCACAGGTTGGCTTTGGTTTTGTTGCATTCCGACGATTTCCATGATTTTGAGTATTTTGAGCTATAGGTTAATTAAATTCACTGAAGAGGTCATTTTGGGCACATTACTTGGAGGAACCTCTCAGTGTAATAGCTCATTGGAATCGGGAGGAGAAACACTACAAGATGGGATGGTGAGAAGTGACTTTCAGTGGCCAGGGAAGCCACAAGGAGAGATAAGGTGTTTTTCAAAGGTAAAAAGGTTAATTAATTAATTAAAGTGATTTAATTAATTAATTAAATATTAATAAAATGAAAGTCACTTTGGAGGGACAAGGTGAGTAGGAAGTATAAAGGAAAGGCAAGGGCCTCTATTGAATCATTCATGTATGTTTATCATTTGGATATTTCGCTTCTAGCTAGGGGCCCATCTCTTGGGAGTTTTGAGGGTTTTGACTTAACAAACCCTAGAGGACGATTCAGTGGTGAAAGATTCCACCTAGCTTGTCCCAAGCTTGGTCTCGGAAATGCAATACTCTCCCACACCATTCTAGTTCAGATCCACATCAGTGAAGGAGGGTTCTACACCAACCACAGGGACAGGAAGAGGAGGGCACACCATTGGGGGTTTCCAGCAAGGGGGGCGCACCATCCATTGAGAGAGGTTCGTTCCAGGTGATTGGCAGGGCTTCTGGAGATTCTAGCACCTGGGTTTTCATTGCCGGGTCGTGGCCATTAGATCTAATGCATTACGGTGGAGTTTTATGGATCATTTGATTTATTGGATGCATGGGACGAATTGAAGGAGAAGAGCACACTTCAGAAAGTGATTTCAGCCATTTGGTAGATCAGATCTTCATCATTTCACTTGGGACTTCACCAAGGAGATAACCAAGCCCCGATCTATCATTCTAGTGGTTTTGTGGAGCATTTGGAGGCCTCTAGGAGGAGGGCCGAATTATCTAGGGTTTCAGGCATCCAAAGGGGCACACCATTTCTTGGAGGGAGGCTAGATCCATGAATTTGAGAGGGGTCTTGGAGATTTGGGCACATGGGTTGTTCTTGCAGTTACCCGATCTACTGTTTGACATCTTCATTGGAGCATTTGGACATCTTTGGCAGCAGGGCCGAATTATTGAGGCTATTCGGGGTTTCAGCAGGGCGTGGCATCTTCCAGCTTGAGGGTTTGGCACTTCATTCAGTCAGATCTACTCCTGTATCGATCTTCAGTGGATATTCAGCTTTTGGAGACTTGTAGTCTTCTATTGAGCATTCTGTAGCAGCTCCTATCTTCTATTCACTTTATTGGAGCCATCTGATGTGCATTCCAGATTGGCATCTCATTGACGCAGGTTCTTCTATTTATGAATAAAATCAGATCTGCAGTGTTTTTGGCTTGTCTATCATCTTATTGATCTTGCATATGGTTGAGGTATGTTACATTGCTTATCTTCTTGTCTGTTTCTGCAAACACATATATAACACATCAGTAAACCCTAAGCGCAACCTAAATATTTACAGTAAGCAAAGTGTTTGACGAAATACCACAACCAGTAAAGTTTTAAAAGACACCCAAAACCGTGATGTTCCTTGCATGTTGGCTTGGGAACATTACATATTACAAATTCAAAATTTTGGTGACTCGCTCCTGGTTATCCAATGGTTACGACAGGAAGATACAATCAGGAACTTCACTTTACAGCCACTATATGATGATATACAATTCCAAATGACATCTTTCTTACATATCTCTTTGTCACAAATACAGGGACAGGACCAGGATAGTGGATGGACTCTCAAAAGACAGTCTGGGACTGGAGCAAGGAACCTGGATTATATCTATCCTTTGGGATGGGCACATAACTGAATACACTCATGAACCTTGGATTTAAAGTTTGATTTTTCAGTTTAAGACAGTGGACTGTTTCAGTTTTTAGTTTTGATCGATGTAATTTATGTCTTTTCGAGATGGGGAACAGATTTAATATTACTGCTACAGCTTTCTGTTATGTATTGAAAAACAAGTATGAAGAGTTGTTGCTTCAAGTGTCTTTAGAGAACTTTTTTTAATGCCTCTGGCATATGACTATGTAATTTTTGTTTTATAAATAAAATTACAGATTTTTTTCCTTGGAAAAAAGGAAAAAAAATGAACAATTTTCAGTGACTAACTTGGTAATGTTGCTTGCATGATGATTGTTCTTTGATTGGTCTCACTCGCTCAAGTAATCAGATTTGAAAGTTCTAGTTAGTAAAATTTAGTAATTTTACTCCCTTGTTAACTTTCTTCTATTATGTCTATTGCACTAAGGATTTAAGGCACCAGTCACTGAAAAGACCAGATTTTATTTGGTGACAAAGAATATTTATTGCAGATCTTTTTTCTCATTAAATACACATACCAAGGAAACCTGTCAGGAACTTCTCATTCCAAGGATTGGTACCCAAGGTAATCCGGATTCCGCGAAAGCTTGAGGCTTTGTCAGCACAGGGCTCAAGGCTGTTACAACAATTTGAGCTCAACATGTCACTTGTGGGAACTGAACCTGTGTGGGGAGGAGCACTCGTTTCTCACAACCGCCCAGGCTAGACCCAATTGACTTATTTATTGCAGATCTGCCAATATCATTTGCATATTTGAGTTTTTATTTATTTATTCAAAGTAATTAAGCAGATTTAGAAGCATTTGTTGCATATCAGCAAGCTTTTCTATGCAGATCTGAAGTATTGTTCTGCTCATTTTGAAGATTCAGAGTCATATCTGATAAGGATACCCCCCTAAAGTTTGCAAGCACCAACTCTGAAGATAGATGGATTGTGTCAGTGACAAAGACACCTTCCCCAAACTGTTCGTTCAGAGCCCTTGAAGAAGATTGTGGCAACTCCCTTCAAGGACAATTGAGTAATCACAGTTTTGGTGTTGTCACTAGGGCGGGGAAACCAATTCCCCATGATCAGTACATTGGTTACATGAATTCTCGATTAGCAGCAGTTAATTTGAAGATCATACTCTTCACCTGGAGACTCCAAGGGATCAAACAGTAACATCAATGCCATCTTCAGGATTACAAAAGTAGGTATTGGACAGATATGACCCCTGGAATTTAGTACAATACCTGGGTATCCCAATCCACTCCCTGGTGGAGACCGGTACCATAAGTTCCTTCCCATGTTTCAAGGTTTTAAAGATATTTCAGCTGAGGATAATCTTTTGCTTATCATAAGTTTGTTGATGACTTTACTCTATGTCATGATGATGTTTTGATGAAGCTATTAGTGCAAACACTAGAAGGTGATGCTGAGATATGGTGCAGGAGTTTACCTACAGGTGGGATTCTGACATGGTGTGCCTCAAATGAGTTTCTTAAAATATTAGGAGAGACATTGCATGCACTTACATCTGATGAAGAGGAAGAGAATTGTGAAGAAGCCCATGAACTGCATGATTCTGATAATGATATGCATCTTAATGATGATGCTATAACTGATATACTTATTTAGAAGGTTATGAAGCTGAAGAATAAATCTTAGACCCCGATTTATTGACCATTCTCAGCAACAATCCTAGGTATGATATTTGGATTCATCATAATTCAGAAATCAGCCATGATACGATTCAACAAATAAACCTGTTACCACCCAAATCGTACTTAATGATAAAAACCCCAATCCACAAGGTACAACTCAAGGGGCAACTGTTAGGATGGTCACCATTATCACTATTAGAGATATAAGGCTTACTATGTAATAAAGTCACATTATGACTATAGAATATGTTAATGTTCAGCTTTTGTGTAAAGCAATCTATCCCACATTCATAAGTGGAAATGATTTGCTTAATGAACAGTGATATATAAGGAGGTAAACTCCTTTGTAATAGATGCACCAGTTATTCATTGATAAGATTGTATGGTGTTATTGTGAGTCTCTATTCTTTGAGATTAATTATGTGACTCAACCCTATCTAAGGTTTCCTCATTTAGTGATGTAGCTCATTTCATAATACGGTATCAGAGCAGGAAGTCGTATCAAGAGTCTCGGGTCTTTGAAAGACAAGGTTTCCACTCTTGCGACTTCAATAGTCTGAGAGCCACAAAATGCCACAATTCGAGGAGCAGCCACAACGAATTTCTTTCCAATTCTCCATTTTTCCTAGATTATATGCATTTTCTCTAGGAGCCGGGTAACTTGGGACTGCTACCAGGGGGGAAGGAGGATAATGCGGCACAGAAATAGCACTACATTAACCCTTAGATTTTCACCCTTGAAAATCTTGAGGGTTAAGAGCCAGCGCACAATATTTTGGCTGGCATTCTAAGATTCTCCCATAGTTTATCACTTGTGTTGAGCAGGAGGTTGTTTCCCACGTGAGACATGTATATGATCAGTACATGGTTGTTTGGTTCAGAGTTAGAGTTGACTTAGTTCCATGCAGATTTGAGAGAGATGTATACATACAACAGGTGTTGCTATTTTTTAGGAGACACGGTTTGAGTGGGTCTCTTGACAATTTGGAGCAGTTTTGAGCATATAGTACGAGTCCTTGCATGATTCTAGGCCTGATGACACTTTTTCGAGCGACGTGCAAGAGCTTTCTATTTTTAGCAAGTTTTGCTCTAGGCCCCGTATTCAGATTCTAAGCATGCAGTATTGGTCCTTGAGACATCCAGAGTCTTTTGGATCTTTTCCAGGATGATGTGGCACAATTTACTATTTTTAGCAGGTTGAGCACCAGGGCTCGCATGTCAGTTCTGACCGCATATTCGGCTCCCTTGCGGAAAGATGAGATAAATGAGTATAAAGTCAAGGGCATTCGAACGACTTTCTATTTTTAGGAGCGTCTATTTTTAAACAGTGACATGTGGCGGTGTTCTCCCAGTTATCTTGGGTGATGTGGATAGTTTCCTAAAATTTAGGAACTGGATTCTATTTTTAGAAATGTCTATATTTCGCAGGTGTCAGGTACAGACATCGTCCATGCAGTGCCAAGTGGCACCCTCAGAGATCGACATGTGGCAGAGCTACATAGTGATGTGGCATCCACCTAGGCATGGGTCACATTTTCCCATGACATGAGCATTTAATAATTAATTAATTGAGTTAAAGGGAGTCGCATAACTGGACCTAAATTTAGCCGTATATTCCTTTGTATAATCACCCCTCCACTTGCCATGCATCAACTCCTTAAAATTCACCTCCAGTTGAGTTTAAACCGTCATTTCCTAAAAATTAGGAGATTCCCTAAAATTTAAGGCGAATTTGACTTGGCCACTCTCATGCACTCATGCGCACTAAAACTCTCACAACTCACTCTCATGACCTTGCATGTGCCACTTACGACTTGGTCTTAAGCATGCTATTTCAGTTGAGCGCCTTATTTAGCCATTTCACTCTAGCATGCGAGTTATTTTCACTTCTCCTCATCTACATGGCGCTCTCCTAAGTTCTAGGGCGCAATTCTCCTCCCTTCATGCGCATTAACTCCATGCAAACTCTCACACACACTCATTCATCTAACACTCTTTGCATACCTCACTCTCTCATGCACTTAGAATCCAAATTTAACCACTCATGCCTCTTCTCCTTCTCCCTTGGGATATGCACCCTCATTATCCTATATATTGGATGCTTGATAGAGGTTCTCGGTTGGATCATTGTAGTAGCAGCATAATGTCTCTCTCATTCTTCTCTCTCTCTTTTTCTAGTCTAGTGGCTCCTCTTTGAGCAAAGTAGTCATTGTACCGGTTGTAGGCTTGCCAAGTGTGGTGTAAACAGTCCTCTTGTAAGCTTCATCAATAAAGAAGTGTGTGTTTGTCTTCAAACCTCTTTCTTGGCGGTATTATTGTAAATTTGTGATCTGATATGTCATTTTCTGAACTCTTCATTATGATTAATTTTGATCTTTTTTAATAGTTTTCTTCTTCTTTACAGTTTATTATCATTCTACTAACCCTGCAGGTTCCCTCCAAGCATAGAAGATTGTTTTTCCTCATTGTTTTGGACTTCTTTTACATGCTGTCCAAGACGAACAGTTTGCTGTTTTGTAGGTTTTTTACGCAAAAATCAGACTTAAAGACAGCAGCAAGGCACTCTATTGTGCCTAGGGACTCCCCCTAGAGGCTAGCAAGCACTAGCCCAAATGGAGAGGGGTTTGGTCAGTGACAATTGGGGCCTTACTCCTTTAATTAGCTAAGTATTTACTGCTGTCCTAAGTTCTAACACATATAACAGCTCAGAATTGGAGGGTAAAAATTTGTGCTAACAAATTGGCGTCGTCGATGGGGAACGTCGGCCTTGGTAAACGACAATCGGTGAGTTTTTCCTTTAATTGTTTTATTTTTTCTAACTCATCTGGCGACTCCACGGGATACAAGGACAACTCCACAGGGGAACTTACACAAGAAGATCATCCAGTTTCGATTCCCTCACGAGGTCTAGTTCCGAGCTTGATTGTAACTCTAACATCTTTCCAGAACAAGACTATCATTTCACCAAGAACTCCTCTCAAAGTTGGTAAGCGTAAGAGTTCTTAGATAAGTTCTTTTTCGAAGAGAACTATGGTGAGTGTATCTTCAACATCTTCATCTTTCTTTTTATTTCCATCTCGAGCTAGTAGCAGGGTAGCAGTTGTGCTTGTTTCTATATGAGATTAATAATACGGCCGCAACTGTGAAGCCACCAGTAAGGTGGAGATTTTATGCTTTTGACCCACTAAGCTTTGTTGCATTCCCAGATTATCCTCATGACTTACCTACATGTAAATGGCTTAAATGCTTACCTTTGCTTGCAGGAAGGTCAAGAGAATCAGTTGAGGAACACTTGGCTGCTTTTTCAAAATTGTTGGATAATTTTGAGGTTGAACATGAGGATGTGGCGATGAGGATGTTTTTGTCGACCCTTGAGGGGGAGGCACGAACATGGTACAAATCCCTTCTGGATGCCTCCATTGATGGATGGGATTCGTTCCAAGAGAATTTTACTGAAAGATGGGCAGATAAGCCAGACAATTCTTCCTTAATTAATGTTTTTACTCATATTTAAAGGAATGAGGATGAAACTGTCACTGATTTTAATGCTCGTTTTTCTAAAAATTATTATAAATTTCCTATTACTATAAGGCCTAATCATGCTTACGCTTTAAATTATTATCTTGAGGCATTTGATGGCATTTTGGGTATTTTTCTAAGGAACAAGGAACCTCAAACTCTGGAGGAGGCCAAGGTTGTTGCTATTAAGTTGGAAAGAGATTTTATGGCAGCCTATGGCTTCATTCCGATCCATGACTTTCAACTACTGATTGTTGAAACAATGCAGGAAGTCTGTGTTATTTAAGATGAACCACAACTTACACCGTATCAAGTTCCCAGAGATGAACGAGAGCATTATAGCCCAATCTTAGATGATCCACAACCAATAGTTGCACCATTTGAGTCACATGCGGAGTTCCAAGAAGATGAAAGTGAAGATTTGAATACTCAAGAATGCTCATTAGTTCCTCCCATTAGTGAAGATGAAAAGTTTCAAGATAAGATAATTTTATTAATGTCCAACTAATGACCACAAAGTAGGTCAAAGGGACTGTTGAGTACAATGATGTCTATTCAAAGCGGGAGTACCAAATGGTCTCCTATAAAGAGGTACAATGCATTAAGTAAAGAGTAGACAATGCAAAATGGGCTGAAGTATGAGGGATCTTCAACCGCAGCTACAAAGTTCCGCAATAGGGCGGAGATGCACTTGTGGAAAAGATCTAGGAGCTAATAGGTCTGAGGATCAAAACCCATCTCTCCTAACATCCAAGGTTGAAAGAAAGAAACTCAACAAGGTCTGTTGGCTCGACGAAGATCTAGTGGGGAATGTGAACCCTCCGTTGAATCGTTGCCTGGCGGGGTGCGCATGTTGTTGAGAACTGGAAGACCTAGTCCGTCTCCTAGGAAGGGATCTGAGACGAATTTGTTGTTGAGATCTCGTGGGGCAAGGTGAAGTCCCACAGATCCTCATTGATCTAGGGTTTGGATATGAACTGATATCCGACGGTCGATTCGTGCCCCTGTCGGGAGGTAGTACCTTGAAAAATGTCGTGATCCTCTGAGTGGGGTCTAGTCTGATAGGAGGCTGAAGAATATGTATTCGGAGCCTGAGAGCCTCTTGCATATAAAGGGCCAAACATCTGTGATCGGGATACCTGAAAAAGTCACCGAGGGTCTGAGAACCCCTGAACAAGCAATGGAATCTTCCTCTGATCTCATAGTAGACGGGGCATCCAAAAATGAAGTGCATTTCGGTCTCCACTTCCTGTAAATGGCATACCTGGCAGGTTCTGTCTGATCTATCCATCTGGTGGTCTATCTCTACCCGAAGTCTAAGAGAACCCACTCTGAACTGGCCTAGAGGGATGTGAAGAGCATGCATCCAGTGACGAAACATATACTAGGGTCTAACAATAAGCCTGTCTCTCAACTCCAAGAAGTGCTCAGCATAAAAGGCCATCTTTGGGCGCAACCCTCTCGGACGGTTGACCCAAATGACCTTGATGAACTGCTTGTAAATGTCCTCCCTGATGATCTTGTTCAGCTCCTCTCTAGTAGGTAAAAGGTGATCAGGAGCATCTAAGGAATATCGAAAGGGAGGGAGACGATCCAACTCAATGCCCATAGACTCCAGGAGATCTGAAACCCCTACAAACCAACATTTGGCCCGGCCCGGAAGAGTGGAAAGGGAAATAGTCTCAGAAGAGCAATATGCGAGATAAGGGTATTGATCCCTTCCCTTTTTGGAGTCTTTTTGGAGTCTGCAAGGCCTCGGACACGATGCAAGAATGAAACCAATCTGAAAATCATCTCAAGCTGGAAGGGCTGAGCTCCAAACTCTGCAAGAATGATGTGTTGGGGTATTGTCTGCTTACATCTAATGATGCGATGGAGAAGAAGAATCTAGATTCTCTCAGTTGAAGCCTAATCTAACTCAAGTAAAGACGGTCCCCAAATTGTTGAGCCATATAGAATAGTGGGATGGATCAAGGTGTCCATGAGACTCATCTTGGACAAGATGTCCTGAAAATGGTGTCGAAAGCACTGTCTCTCGAGAAGAGCTAACGATCCATATACTTTGTTGATCTGAGGCTGAAGAGTTGGGCGAAAACTAAAGAATTGCACCTTGAAGTAAGTATAGGTATTGGTGATCTCAATCTCCTCCACTCTAAACAAGAAGTGAAGGTCTGAAGTTTTTGTTGGAAATGTTTAACAGGTAGCATATGCTTGTCATTGATGGCAAGTACAGCAATGAAGATGGCATGGTTACAGGAAGAATGTAATAGACGGGCACCAGAAGTAGTTTGGGAAGACACTGCAGAGGATGGTTGGCATGGTTACAGGAAGAATGTAATAGACGGGCACCAGAAGTAGTTTGGGAAGACACTGCAAAGGATGGTTGGCATGCTATGCGCTTGTCATTGATGGCAGGATCAGAGTGTGCATCGATGGAAAAACAGGAACAACGTAAGCTCAGGAGGAATTAGCGCAGAGTCGAATGCAGTGCGTAGGTGTGCACCAGGGATGAGGTTAACTCATGGCCAAAGCTCAAGGGAGATAGAGTACTTAGGATCACAGGCGGATCAAAGGTCGAGGCCTTTGACACTTAGAAATTCTTCCAAGTAAGGAGGATGCGTAAGCTTGGAGGAGAAGCGTCAGTGATCGTTGGATCCCATCCCGAATTCCCGATGACCGTCAGATCTCAATGCAGACAAGAGGAGCGCGCAGATATGGAGGATAGATCTCGGGCGTTAGATCCGAGCGCAGGGTCCGACCATCGTTGGATCGAGGAGAACCTGCACGTTCTTTAAAGTGCAAGGAGTAGAGGGCTCACAAAATCCCGAAAGGAGGAGGACCGTACATCTACAGGCAGGACACGTGGGGATAGATCGTCAGTTTGCTGACTGGAGAGTCAAAGGAACGATGTTCCCTAACCTCTCGAAATCGTGATATCTGAAATCGCGATTTAATCTCAACCGTCAGATCAAGATCAGATCTGGACCATTGATCCAACTCCATATCGGAGTTTCGCGAATCGCGACATGGAGAGACAAGAAAACAATGCAACAAGAATGTCGAAATCGCGATATGCGAAATCGCGATTCAATCGCAGTCGTTGAATCAAGATCAGATCTGGACCGTCGATCCAAGACCATTTCGGAGTTACGTGGATCGGGACTTTGAAGTGACAAAAACACAGAACGACAAGAGTGTCGAAATCGCGATGTGTGAAATCCCGACTGAATCTGAACCGTCAGATCAAGATGTGATCTGGATCGTCGACCCGACTCACGTCAGCATACCACGTCAGCTAGGAACACGTGGCACAACCAGGTAATAACAAGTGTCAGACTGATTCAACATTTCAGGCACATGTAAGTCACGAATCAGAGTGACACGTGGCAGTATTCAACACGTGTCAATCCACGTGTGATGTCAACAGATTTATACCACTCGGGAGATGGACAGATGTCGGAGGACGAGGAGGGGCTAAAGGAAACAAGCCTTGTCGCACGGTCAGGTGGAGAATGATACAAAAGGTGACACGACAGGAGTGGGGCCCTTCGTCAATACTCCACCATTCCGAACCCCCCCCCTCGTATTAAAGGCAGAAAGGCAAGGGGGGTCCGGAATCATTTGAGCATCGTTGATCTAGGCACTCTAACCCTGACCACTCGAGAGATGCGTGCCCAATTCCGC